>WYDF02251779.1:0-49598 GCA_009867245.2 Adranes taylori
TAATATTGAAAACGTTTGTAATGAAAAGTTAGTTTCATTTATTATACAATTTTTGGTCACCTGTCTACAACAATTTTCTACATTAGATATTACGGGGCCAATACAACGATATTCAAAAAAGTAATTACACATATTAGGTTTGACTTTATAACTCGTCTATTAAATTAAATTTGCACAATAGTTCTTTAGGGTAAATTAAATAAAACTAGCGTAACTTATAAATCCCCCGGTCCTGGTAATTGCCTAAAATGCGGACAGCTTTGCTGTCGGCTTTGCCTCAGCCTACGACTGCTCCTTACTCACTTTTTCATTGCATTTGCCTATGATGCAAACACCTCCGCTGTCCACTTTGCCGCGGCCTGCGGCCCTTCTTCACTCACTTTTGGAATCTTTCTAACGCAGCCTTGAGCTGCCTTGAACTTTTGAAGTCGCGTACAAACACATTTGGCAACCCATAAATCCACCGGTTCTCATATTTACCTACGGGGCAGACAGTCGAAAAGTATTAAACTTGTCGTTTACAATTGTTTTTTTTATCTTTAATAGATTCTGAGATATACATAGGCTAATTATATAATTTTTTTTATTGTTTTTTAATTAAGGGACTAGTAAATATATTTCTTTACATTCCTTTATTTAGTTATCTCATAACAAGTGTTGCACTTGTCAATTTGATTGTTTAAATAAAAGGTGGATGATTGTTGTTATTACTCGTGATTTGTATTATTTGTGTGCACTCTTTACCACATTCTTTATTCCGAGAGAAGTCTCGAGACAAGGAACAAGTCTCTGACGCCAAGATAAATAAGAGCGGACGCCTGATCCACAGTTATTACTGAAGCCAATTACCAAGAAGTCGCTGGAATCGCAACCTAGCCGCGGAAAAACAACTTCGTTTCCCAGTGCGAAAGGATTATACTTTTATAACATTGAGATCATAAGCACAAAATTAATTAAATTGCAACATCTTTATGAACAGAAACAATATGCACATCATTATACAAAATAGAAAATGTATAATTGTCTTTATTCTTGTCTATACGTAATTGTCTTTATTCTTACTCTAGGTGTGAAGATTGCTGTGTTTTCTAAATGACGAAATATGGCGAAAGTGCGAAACTTGGTGTGCAATAAATCAAGCGGTCGTTTTTCTGATCTAAATCCTTGTCTGTTGACCAGTGATGTCCTTGGTCATTGCTGTTAATAGGATAGCTGGAAGCGTTCGGTGATGAATGGTTGTGCATTTTTGAATTGTGCACGGGACATATATAATGTACACCTATTTTGTTCGCATGGACGGATGGGCGTATACAATTTGCAGTGGCGTGCACTTTTAATTTTTAGTATTATTGCTGTTTTTATAAATAGGGTATCATATGTTGTTTGTCACATTCAAAATTAAAATATATTCTAGAAAACTACGTGTTCACTTGTGAAAAATTAGCGATACGCTCAATAGCTACTCTCAATTGTTTATTCATTTGACAGTAAGTGTTTACGTAAGAGAAAATTTATCAAAATTTGTAGATTACTCTCAATAGCTACTCTACTTGAGAGTATCAGAGAACTCCCGGCAAGCTTTCTGTCAGTCATTGCTCTCAGACCCGTGTCCATTGTTGACTGTAGAGAGTTTAGTTCAGAGTTTGAAATATCCTGTGTACAGGCAGTCAGTTTCGTTCATTTGTGTTTTACCCAATAGATGTGACGAACAAACAACTTGCTGCCTGCTGCAATTATTGCCATACAAATCATTATGAGAAAAAGAAGAGATAAAGAGAAAGTCTTGGATAAAATCATTGTCTTGGAAACTTTCTTCGAATGAATGCTGTCGAGCTGCAACATATAATAGAATTGGTGGGACCTATAATGGTCCAAATAGACACACAAATGCGAGGGGCTATTTCTGCTTACGAACGAGTTACGATCAGATTAAGATTTCTCGCATCAGGTGAAACATAATGAAACCTAATTATTTCCGGGTAAATTGCTGTACCTACATTCAATATTAACTTACTCCCTTTTATAGGTGATTGAAACAGTACTATACAGTATTTATTACGTATACCTATTTGCACGATTGACAGGAAAGTGAAACACACTGCCCTTGCCATTTAAAACGTTTTAAAGAACAAATATTTGAAGGTCAAAAAAGTGTATATACAGATATGCATGTAATAATAAACTGTAATCTTGGTAGCTATAAAACCAAAAAATGAAAAAAAGTTGCAATAGTGAATAATTATTAACTAGTTACAAATTACAAATTAGTGTAGCGAAAAATAGTAAAAAAGTTTATACACGTCATTTTACTGTCTTCTTGTGTCATCGAAAGTTCTTGTGGTACAGGTGTGGCAAACTCTCAACTAAACTCTAAATAGAATTTTAAATTCTCAACTAAACTCGCTATAGTCAACAGTTGATCCGCGTCCCAAAGCTCCCGGATAGTGAAAATACTCTCAAGTGGCAACATCAGCGGCTCGCATCAGCGGTTGTTACTGATTTTATTGGCTTAACCAAAGCTTGATCGATCGTAATTTGGTCATAATTACTATACTGCTTTTATATTTTATTCTGCTTGTAACACAATTTGCTCTTGCATGAGATTCAGGGTTGGGTTAGGAATTCTTTGTTTTTTTAATTACTTAATTTTTATAATAAAGTACACAATTCATATATATGATAAATACAGAAAGGCAATAACAAGCTTCAATAGTTTGGTATATTGTTCTAGTATTTATAACTTCAAAAATATGCCTCGAAACCTCGAATGAATTTGGCCTCTGCCGAAGTATTAAAATTGGCGTAGGTGATGTCCTCGTTTCCACGTCTAGGCAACGTCCTCTTCTCGTGTGACTCTCCATATCTTGCATCGATGTTAAGGATAATGGGCAAATAATATTAGAATAACAGTAGAAGAAAATGATAATTAATTGGGAACCGAAAGATTGTGCAGAAGATTTGTCGACGGATACCTAAGCTTTCATACGATACGTAGACTTTCGTAGAATTTTATTTTCGTTGAATTTTATTTTTGTTACTTATTGTATTCGTAGAGTAATATATTGTTTGAATATTTGACATTTTACTATAACGCTTCAACACTGGCTGCGATCATTCTCGCTGACCAAAAGGAATTGACAAGGTCTTATTTCAGAATTAAAGCTTTGGATTATCGCGATTGGATTCTCGCAGCCATCTAAAGACCACAACTCGAAAATTGCTTCTGATGTGGATTCTGGCCTGGAAGGCTCCTTTTTATACGAATTTTCTGGCAAGGGAAGCATCCGTTGAGTTGTAGTGTTTTACATAATTGGAAAAGCCGATGGCTTTCGATGGCGTCTGCCACAAAAAAGGCGTAGTTAGAAATAAGCCTCTGCTACAAAATTTTTAGGAATGTTATACTTCCGGCCAATCAAAAGTCTCTTCCTGATATGTTAAGAAAATTTAAGGATCAAAGTTGCATTATTTTGTTGACGGTTATATAGTGAAAATGCAAGTAGTGGTGATTTCTAAAACTGATGGGTCACACCAGCGGTGGAAATAATAGCTTTATGCGTCAAAATATCAAAGTATCTCATAGAAAAAGCCTAACTCAAAAATTTGTTAAACTAATATCCAATCAGATTGCTAAGCGCCAAAAGGATAAAAAGTTTAACGAACATTCAGAGAATTGTGGTACGATGAAATTTCCTGTCCAAACTTACATAAGCCGACAAACCAAATCGCTATTTTAAAATGATAATCATAAGAAATCTCGTTTGCTATATCGGAGACGTATAGATCTACGTCACTGAGAGCCGCTGCGTTGACCGGCGGCTTTATACAAAGCCTTGAGCGAAATATGTTCGTTAAGCTCGCTTCTTATTGACTAGCTACTAGTCTGATATTTTATTTGTATAGATGTGTGTAGGTTGTAGAAGATGACGACTTTGCACGTTAACTGTGTTCTTTCTGGCTTTTATTTACATATTATGATTATACAGCACGGTTTTATATATTTTTCTCTTAATTAAACTAATTTACTTATGATTAAGTGATAGATTAATATATATATATATATATATATATATTACATTACATTTAATTATACATTTTATATTTCTTTGATGAAGTAGATTAGTCAATATAGATATATATTATTAGAGGATCCCATTTAATTCATGATTTATTATGGAATTTCTTATTGCGATTGTTAATTATTTGAATTAATGAGAGTCCGATATCACGGTAGTAATAGGAGCTTGATGCGGTCAAAATCTCAAAGTATCGCATAGAAAACACCTTCTGTTCAAATGTGTGCATTTATCATCCCATCAGATTTTTTGAAACACAAAATAGTAAAAACTTATTCGTCATTCAGAAAATGTGGTGGGTGAAATACTTCATGTAATTCTTGTTGAAACAACTATTCGCCTATAAGGATAAGAAATACGTGTAATAATTTATCACAATGTAATTTATGATTGTAATTAATGTAATTTATGAATAATTTATGACAATGGACCTGCATGAACATCATAGTCTTCCTTTAGTTGTCAGTTCTAATACAAAGCTTTGACGCGACATATGCCTCCTTCTTACACATTTTGGTAACTTATTTGATGCTTGACTTGTACAGATATGTGAACGTTGTCGGAAGCTGCGATATTCTTAATCTCTTCTGGATTTTATGTCAAGATATTAATATTACATCGGATAATTTTATATAAATTTTTTTAATTTAATTTATTTGTTAAAATATTGATTGGTTGATTAGTTAACTTATATATTATATTATGTATAATTATATATTATATATCGATTAGATGAATTATATTTGTCAATTTAGATACGTTGTTATAGGATTTCTTATTTAATTTATCATTTATTATGGAATTGCTTATTGTGATTGTTAATAAATTGAATTAATGAGAATCCTATGTCATCTTCTAAGATCCAAAAACCTCTTTCTAACATACACAGTATACTTACCTGATTTCGAAAATCATGTAAATTTCTTTGTACTCCTGCAGCAGTGCAATCAAATTTTTAGACATATCTGGTAATATATTGTCCTTCATTTACGATATCTGTGTTCGTTAGTTTGATGATTTTATAAATTTTGGTTTTTTTCAGATATTTGTATCAACTTCTCAGTCTTGTCTTCTTACCTTCATTTGTTTGTTTCTTCAGTTGCACTTGCCACAGTAGGTAATTCTAATGGAAAACTACGCATAAAATCAAACACTAACTCTCAACCAGCTCTTAGAAAAACGAACTAGGTCTGAACTTGGAGTGTAACTGTCAAGATAAACAAAATGATTGCGTCTACACCCGAGCATGTCTCAATTTGTATACTGTCTGGCAGTAGGCAGGCACTCTCGGACTACTACTCTCATAAATGTGTCCCCACAGCTAAATTATCGAAAGCTTCTGTCTGAGAGTATTTTCTCGCACGTGGACACTTCTTTGTTAGTAGACCATAAATCACACCTCCAGATCCAATATGCATTTCCAAAAATAGCAACACAAATCTGCATTCGAAACTAGTTTAGACATTGAAGCAAGACTTCTGAGCAGCATGGTGGCGAGATTATTTAAACAGACTTTAAAACAGATATAAATGGAAGGAGGAAACGGAACATGCAGAGAAAGGAAGCGTACTACTAAAAGAAAATGATAAGATAAACCGCAGCAAGTGCCCACTGGCAAAATTATCTAAACACATCAAGGAGCGGTTAGTTAAACCCGAGTAGTAACATCAAGAGAAGCAGGAGAACAGCAGACAACTCGAGTAATCAACAAGCTTATTTCATTATCCACAGCACCAGAAGCTCAAATCGGACTACGAGAAGAGCTAGAGCAGAACCAGATGGGTACAAGTCACATAGTACGTAATACACAGTATGCAACAGGACGATGTACAACAAAATGCCAATGGTCACTGTCTGAATGCCAATGGAATTCAGATAGTAATGACAATGGTCACACTGGTTCATATATTAATAGGTGTCAACGGAGGACTCCAAATTCATCACCCTACGCACGAAGTATACATCCAACATTTGGGCAGCTTACAAATATAGAGAGGAATCGGTGCAGAATATTCGAAATCAAAGCTAGAGCAAGATATAGCGATGATGGTTGCCTGGATCAAGGATTTCAGAATATATGCAAATCAGCTAAGAATATGTCATATGTTGCGCATTGTGCAGAATCTGTAAAAGCCATAACAAAAGTCATGTTCTGATAGTACTAGGCGACAAATAGTACTAGAAGCTAACTTAATTCCATCGATAATTGGAGTTAACTATGAAGTATACCTCGACCTCAATGCTCTTGAAAAGAATCTGCCAAATTTGATGGAGTTGAATATAGAACAGTATAGGAGTATGATGTCTAGAAAGGCAGCTATTAATGGAACAGGAAAGCTAGACAGGTTTAGAAACAAATTAAATCAAGGTCTAAACACAATCTATGAAGTTGAAAGATACCATAATTCAATCAGAATGAACGAATTAAACTTTCAGGTGATTCACGCATACTTGATAGCTGACAGCATCTAAGAGGATCTAAAGTATCATTCTAAAGGTTTACTAGAAATACAGTATATCAGTGGAAATATTTACTTACGCATTGCGCCAGAAAAGATTCTCACTAAGTGCAACCAACAGTTTTAGCGTAACAATTAAAAATTGTCGAAACAACAAATATACCAAGTCAAGTAATCAAAGTAATAGCAATAGAATAGTTCCAAAGAGAATAGAGAATAGAAACTTTACAAAGAGAATAGTAAAGTAACAGCGTGGAGCATATTTTAGCATAGTAAGGTAATAGCATATTTTCCAATTTTAGATATAGACTAATTCGGGTTAACGAATGTTACATTTGTACAATTACAAGTTGACAATAGTTCTCATATCGCTGCTGATATCGGTAAAATTTTATTACCTACAAATTACAACACGCAACGATATTTCTAAGTATCTCAACGAAATCTGCGGAATTGTATGAAACCAACAGAATCGAATTAAATGTGATACCCAGAAATTATACAACGTAATGGATTCATTCAAACTCGTATTAGTGACGCGATATTTGAACGACCGAATCCAATGCCTTGTCCAAGCAAGAAGTACAAATTAAAATACACAATATGACAACGATTGACAATGGCAAATACATGGCTGTTCGTTTCACCCAAGTGTCAAGCTATAGCTGTTATATGCAAACGGACGAGATCAGATTTAAGCGTAAACACAACTGGTATTATTCAAATCGATTAGGAGTGTGAGAGAACAACGTCAAAGTATATGGTAATGCCTCAGCGACGGATAAACAGTCCAGTTATAAGCAGTTATTCGGCCCCAATTCAGATCATTAACATTGGGAAACGATTTACAAGAAATTAAAAAAGATAAAGAAGCATTGAAGCAACAAATGGAGAGCAGTTTATGGCGTCACATCGAAAACCATCATTTGGCCAATAAGATATATATGGATAGCAATCAGTCTAGTCGTGGCTTTATTACTCATCAACCAGGGCTGGAAAATTATTGTACGGCGACGGGCCAGATTACCAACCACTAATCGACGAGATCAAGATGGTCAGAATAGTAATAGCGGGTAAAGACGTAGATGCTAAAGAAATTCTAAAGTTATAAAGATTTTTTTTAGGTAGAGAGATGTATAAAAGAGAAATGAAATCTAGGGAGATGTATGATATGATAAGAGGGTGTATATTAGTTTTAGAGCTACATTCTGAACTAATTAAGGTACACAAGAACCGTACAAAGATTCATATAATTTTCTGGGGGTTCTTTGAGGATTTAAGTGTAGTTAATGTATTTAATTCGTTACTAAACGCCCAAATATTTGTTTCTCTTTCTACGCGGGGTCCTTTAGTGGAATTATTCCTGTAATTCCCTATCGCATTTTACGTTATTTGTTTTCTATAATTGATAAATTGATAAGATATTTTGTGTCAAATATATAAACATTACGTACGATTATTTTAAAGCATAATAATTGTGTTTATAAGAATTTGTACTCAACGACACATGTGGACGTTGTACATTCTGTGAATGTACGAGCTAGTTCAATGCTAATAATTTGAACTTTCATTGACTCTTTAATTGGGCGCGGTTATATGTTATATATATATATATATATATATATATATATATATAATATGTGTGTATATAGCATGATAATTTTAAGGAGATTCGATATCTAAGATTTAGATGGTAACAATACCATGTACAAATTGTATATTAAATATATTTAAGAAGTGTAATTTACTTTATAGTAGAAATATTTGTTTATTTACTTCATTTATAAAACGTAATTAAAGTCATGTATTCTACAAAGTCCAAAATATCACAGGACTATCATCCTGTAGTACCAGCATTAGGGAAGTTTACGTTAAAATCCAAAACAGCGCACATAAGAACAAATTGGTGAGCCAAAAAGACAAAATGAGCCAAATCATGACATTCAATGAAAACATTTAAAACCCCGAAATCCGCAAGACGATAGAGAACGTCACATACATTATCAAATGAAAAACAAAAGAATAGTCTAAGGTTGTCAATCATTAAAACTTCAAGGCCGTGTAAATTAAATCCAGAGGAAAAACCACTCGTTACAAGAAAAAAAAAGAAGTGTGGAAGAAATAAAGCTGCGGTTGAATACTTTAAGAAAATACCAGAAACAAATTGATAAATTTTTTAGCAAAAACAGAAACGCAGATGGGGCATACTATATCACGACTAACAAAAAGCATAAGCTTTGGAAGTGCGCCGATCACTTCCAAAGTCAGTTCCAAATGACGGATGGAACAAAAAAACTGAAATTAAATCGGCTATAGAAACTTCAAAGTAATTCTAAAATATTCGGTTTATATCGAATACAAATACTTGTCAAGCGTAGAAGTTTTAAACATAGTTGATAAGATCAAATACGAAATATGGTGTTGAAAGTGCTCCCGGAGGAAGTAACAGAAAATATAGCAGATATCATCAATAAAATGCTAATTTCAGCCATTTTCCGCAAACGTGGCAAAATGCAAATATAACCACAATACGGACAAAAAGACAAAATCCGGAATTTCTAAAAAATAGGATACCGATAAGCCTTTTTCGGCAGCTTATCAAAAGTGTCGGAATGCATAATCAAGAATAGAGTTCAAACATTGGTAGAAGAAAACTATATAATTCCAAAGGAGCAGCTAGGGTTCGGAGAGAAATTAGCAGTCGTACAGTAAGCGGCAAATCTGAAAAAAATCATAAGCGGAGCAAGAACGCGGAGCCAAACAGTGTATATGGCAATGATTGATATCGAGAAAGAATATGATCCGGTTTGGCACGACGCACTGGTATTCAAGGTGTGGGTTCTAAAGTTTCCGCTAGAGGTAACGGAAATAGTATAAGAAACTTTAAGTAACCGTACATTTCAAATAACATATGGTAACAAAATATGCTCCAAATGAAAGCCTGAATAGGGGGTATCTCAAGGCTTTGCTTTATCACCCGTTTTATTTAGTATATTCGTTTGCAAAGTGCCAAAATTCCAGCACATAGGTGAAATCCAAGTTACTAGAATTTGCGAATGACACAGTAGTAGTAAGATTTCATCGAAATACGAAAATCTCAAAAAACAAGTTTAAAAAGTGCCTAGCAACAATACCCACTTTCTGGGAAAACTGGAAAGATAAAATCAACAGAGTGGTAACAGAAATAATGATGTTTGGAAAACGCAATTACTCAAAACAATCAATGAACTTCTTGGGGTTGAACTTCTTGAGTACATGAACTTCAATGTACTCAATCCTAAAGGCGACAAAAACTTCTCACTGGGAGCGAGAAGAACAATAATGAACATATACTGAACTCTCACCTGATGTATGGGAACGAAATATAGATGAATAGTTAAGAAAACGCAAAAGGATGGTGCAGAATAGTGGACAACAAACATCGCAGAAAGGTACTAAATACTCAGTGTTTCACGAAAAACACAGAGATAGCAAAAGCACTTGAATCAAAAGAGATCATACAAATGCCAAAACCTAATAGAAAAGGCTCATTCAGAGATTAAAATGTCATCCAAAAGAGGATGTTCGCCATATTGCGGAAAACATAAAATGTAGTCAACAAGAAACATACATCATTAGGGCAGTTCCATAGGTCCCTGAGCAATCAATGATCACCAATCAGGTCCACAAAATAATGGCAAAATAAAGGTTAACAAAAAAATGATAATTATTGGAGCATTAACATTGAACCTCGTAATGATTATATGGTTTCACTATAACAGGTATCAAATTTTCTGGATTTATCCATGTTTTTTTATCAAAGTTAGAAAGTTGAATAAAAATGTATCCTTTTGGCTGTAAATTATTTTACAATAAATTAGCCTATTCAAAATAATCATCATAGAGTGTGTATATAAAATAAAGAAAAACGAGCGAATCTGTTGGGTAAATTCTCCAGAGTACGCCATTCTCCAACTGTAAGCGTTGTCCAGTCAGCTGTCTTCCTAATGTGTATTTATATCCACCGCATAAAATCAACTCCTGCCGTAGATATAAATCTAACGCAAAACAATTGACAGTCGGCAGCCGGACGACACGCCATCTATTAACCGCATATTCAACTCCATTTGCAAAATGTATTGCGGGCTACATGGTGTGTACGAACAATATTATATTTAGATTTGAAAAAACCATTTACCTAGTGGATTAACTAATATTTGACCTTGTAAATTTGTTTGTTGTGATACGGGGAAGGGTTAATTTTTTTCTATAACTCGGTGAAACTGGTCCCAACATTATTTACATTTTACGGTAAACAAGTTTTGAGGTCGCTCCTCTCTGTATGTAATAATATTCAGACGGAGTAGCGCATTTTACCGATTCCATCCTGTTTTAATAGCTAAATCTCGCAGCAAACTCGTGAAAAACTCATCTTTACTCTCTGATCATATATTTGATGTCGGGAAGGTGTCGGTACATTGATATGGTTTTCAGCTACTTTTTGGTGCAAAATTTTGGATGATCTGTGACAGATGTTATCTATCTCACTGGGAGCACATTTTAACATGCGTTGTGCAGTCAGTTGAATCATTCGTTGTTGAAAATATTGTCAGCTTGCGTTTTGGAAGTCTAGTGACAATTAGTGTTGGTGGAGGTCTTGGGGGCCTTGGAAAGATCAGTTTGGACATTAACGGATAGTTCACTTTTGACCAGGTTTTTGCCGTAAATAGTCCTTAGTTGCTTGTGGGGATAAATAGGATACAGAAAGTTGAAGAAAGAATGCCAGAAGAATAAAAAAAAGCTGAAACGGTGCCAGTGTATAAGAGAGAAAACAGAATAGATATGGACAGTTATAGGAGAGTTATAGTTATAGATGGGTTGTATATATTGTATGCAAGGGTCATAAATAGGGGCTTGGAAGAGGAAATTATGGAGAAGGAGACTTTGTCTTGCACACAAAATAAATTTGTTAGAGGTACGGGGACGGTTGATAAAATGGTCACACTAAATTATATCATGAATAGAGAGATAACATTGTACATACTGAGAGATAGCGTTGAACAGAAAAGAGTTGTACCTCCTGTTTGTTGACTAAAAAGCGGTGTTTAATAGGATTGTGTTGGAAAGATTCTGGGAGAGGATGGAGAAGATAGGAATTTCTAGAGCATTGGTAAGAATAATGAAAGGATTGTATGAGGTCAGCAAATTAAAAATATAAGTGAATGATTGTGTATCGGATAGATTTGAAACAAATTGCGGAGTAAGGCAGGGTTGCCCACTAATTGATTATCTGTTCAATATATATCTGTCAGACTTGGTGGAAGTTTTGGAGTAGGTACAAGCGGCTGGGATAAGGATTGGAAGGATAAAGGTATTGTCCCTCACATATGCGGACGATATGTATAGTATACACGGCGTGTAAAAATAAAAGAAATGATTGGGAGGGTAAGGGGATATTTGGTTAGAAAGGGATTGAAAATGAATCTGAAGAAAACTTAAATGGAGAGACTGTAAAAATGATCTATTTGTGATAAGGGGAATAAAATTGGAAGGGGGAAGGTTTACAAATATTTCGGTTTTATATTAGAGCAAAATGGGTCACGCAAACGACATATTGAAATGGTACCAAAGAAGGCTAGAGGAGTTATGGAGAGAATGAGGATGGAGTGGGAAAGAAGGTTTGGTGAATCAGTGACAATATTATGGAGGTATGTGTGAATAGTAGATACAAATGTATGGAGCGAAAATATGGGGTGTAGAAGAAAGATAAAATATGGAGAGAGTGCAGGTGGGATGTTTGAGAAGGATGCTAGCTTTGGACTGAGATAGCCTTGCAGGAGGTCGGAAAATTTAATTGTTGGATAACTGGACTGAAAAGTATGGTTACATTTGAGGATAAGGTATTAAAGGACGAAGGGAATAGCTTGGTCAGACAAGTATAATTGGAAGAAACGCAGATAGAGGAGAATAATAGTGAGAACACCTGGTTTTGGGGTAGAACGAATGTGAATTGCAGGACTGGCTGGTTGAATAAAAGATAGTGGGAGAAGATGATGGGTGGAAGCGAAACGGTTAATAAGATTATGCAAAGAATAAGAGATGTGGAGTGGCTTAAGAGAGATAGTGTAATAGGTGAAAGTAGGTATAAAAGTAGGTATATGTGAATTAGGGAAGGAGAGAGTATATCTAAGTACTTATTATCAGGGTTGAGATTTGAGGACAAAAGAATGATTACAAGGTTCAGATGTGGGACTGATAACAGGGGAAATAAGTACTGGTTGAAAGAGCTAGATAGAATATGTAGGATATCCGGACAGAAAGAAGAAAACTGGAATCGTTAGATGAAAGAATCTGTGGGAATAGTGTGGAGTGAGAAGGAAAGGGAGTTGGAGGAGAACGGCAAGGTAACTTTAAGTCTGGAAGGAGAAGGATTGGAATTAATGAATGGAGTTAGGTAAGAAATAAATAAAAGAAAATAAATACTCTATGAACAGGGAAATGAAAGGAGATAGGAATGCATAGATAAGAAAATTAAGTGAAAACAAAGATAGGATAAATGGTGAATAAGTGTATAGTAGATGTGTGTACGGAATGAGATGAGAGAATGGAAAGGAGTGGGTCAAGTCGGAAAATTATGGGAGGTAAGGTATAAATGAGAGGGGGATGCGTTTGTGGTGTAATAGATGAGGTAAGAAAAAAAGCTTACCCTTCTCCCTGAAGGGAGAATGTGGTATTTCTTTAGTATTGGGTTTAGATGATTTGTAAATTGAAGTATTATATTTAGTATATTTATATATGTTCGTGCATATGCCAATAAATGTTCATTTATTTATTTTATATATTTACTCCTTCGTGGTAATGTACGAGAGCACAGATAGAGTTCGGAAATGCTTATAAGACGAATGGAAATATAACAATGATGATTTATAAGAAGCTATTTCGGAATGTATAACAAAACTTAAAGCTTCCACGGATTTAAAGTTGAATTTAGATTAGTGATAGCATTTTGTTAAGTACGTCTTAAAAATATTAAATAAACGAAAAGTGAAACTTACCTCTCAATCACATCTGATCATATCTTTCTCCCGTTAAATGGCGCACTTTATTTTTATCATGGCTAGTGAATTCAGTCGCTATCACCATCTACATCCTTACCAGCCTCGGCTAATATAATATCTATATCCGTCCAAAGTTTATCATCCTCTTGTAAAACAACAATATTATTTTTAGTAAGTAAGGAATCATTAACCAATTAATCACTAGGATAATCATTATCTTCACATCCATCTAGACTGCCATCGCCATTCAAGATTTTTCGTTCATCTGAAACACCTTCTTCTTTGTTTCTCTCAAAGGCAACATTGATTTGTTTATGTCTTCTATATTTTGGCTTCTTTTCCTTCCAAGTCTTCTTAGACTTTGCACCATCTTTTTCATCGCCAATCGCTTCAAATGCTTTCTTTTCACCGCTTTCCTCATCATTGTTCCCTTTACCGAATCAGTAGTAATCATCATATTATCTAAATCATCTCCATTTGATGAATCCTCACTACCATTCAACATAATAACACTTGCGCTTTAGCAATGTCACACATGGCACGTCTACAAGATTATTCTAGAATAAAAATAAATCTCCGGAAATATAAATCTAGGCCTCCAGGTCAGTCTAACTTGAGACCGCACGTAGGAACTACTTCCTGTTCCATGGTCCCAGTGGACTCGCTGAGGGAATGGGTACCTAAGTACGTACGTATCCAGATGTTAAATGAAACAGTCTCTAAATGCATATTAAATGAATTTATATTCATAGACAATACAAAGAAAAAACAAATATACAATAGCACAAAGCCAATACAAGAGTATAAAGCAATAAATATAAGTGGTGCATGAAGCATCATAATTGTGCGGTACTAACGATAATAAAATTAAGCGAGAGTTTGCCACGCTGGAAGTGGTAGGTAGGAATATTAGTTGTCCAATCTAGATTACTTAACATCATCTGGATTATCTTCTATTTTACTGTTTGTCGGGTTACATAGCCCAGTATGAGTCAGAATTATACACTCTAGTGAACGTAGATGAGAAGGAAGCACTGTATAACGCGTAACTCCTCGTTGATTGCCGACGTTACTGTTGTCGAGTAACTGAGACTAACCCCTAATTAAGGTAGGTTAGACTCATACACTCCATGTATAGGAAATTGGTTGAAAGTGAGGCGGAAGGAGAATAGAAGCTATTCAATGCAAATGCAACTAATAGAGAAGTCTGAGGTGTTCAAATTGCTAACGTAAGGCGCTGACTCATACGATGAATGTTGCTGTGTATCATCAGTTGTCGCCCTATCTTGGCTATTCGGTGTCGCTTGCTGCAGCTGCTGGATGACTTTATTCTTATTCGCACAATTAGTAAATTAATTAAATAATTTCTGGGCTATTTATAACCCACAGCCGGCGACCAGTATTCTACTCTGTGTGGTGGCATACTCTAGCCACACTTTTCATTATTATCCCATGTGGTGTCTATAGCACCAGTGAGCACCATACACATACTGAATACAGCGAACTCGGTCAGCACGGTTTCTGCAGTACGACAACAACGTTCGAGTGCACATATCAATCATTATATCAAACGCTGCTAGTATATTTATAAATTAAACAGCACAGCCAATACCTCATACGCCTCTATTCCTACGGTAAACAATCCGAAGCTTATTCACGTTTGCACATACACAGCAGCGACTAAAAATGCGTTCAAATTTCGGAGTTAGCCATTACAGATACTCGTATGTTTCGTTAAATCGTCGCCTTCGAAAATTTTCTGTACAACGCGTTATTCGGGTCGCTGCAATGAACGCATCTATGCCAAGATGGTATTCTGTATCATTACGACTCATTGCATTGCAACTGAATGTGGACGACTCATCAGATCATTATTGAATTAAGAAAATGTAAGACAAAGTTTCGAGAAATGCGGGCATGGGAGTTTAATGAAGTTCTTCGATGATGGAGTGCCGATGTCACTATCACTATCATCAGCAGATACATTTTTAGTTTGTTTCCATCTTCACGAGCGAGTTGCTCTATTGAGACCGTATAAACGAACAAAGGATCTGTGAAGGCTCAATGTCTAAAAATACTGGGTATTTGCATTGGATACTTTAGATCACTTCATTAACTCGATGAGCCACCAGCACCAGTAATTGTTTGGTAAGTGTTTTCATCGCTATACTGTTTTATTGCACATGATTATAATAGCGTTGGTTTTCTTTCCGATACCGCTAGATTGTATGTTAGTAGCTTGTGAACGCCCCGGTAGCTATAGTCGCTCAGCGCACTTAATGACAGAGAACGTCCAGGTGTTGAATATACTATAGTGGTTTCCCCCTGACCTATTGTACCGCCAGAACGTATGTTACTAGTCAGTAAACTACCCGACAATTACAGTCGATTAGCGAATCTAATTCAAGCGAACGCTATGGTGTTAAGTAAACTATAGTGGTTTCCTAGAATTCCTGTCATTATCATATTCCGTCTTAGTGGCCTAAAGTGAAACCCTCGCCTCCCCGTTGTATGATACCCAGCTTTTACATGCTCTCTGCATAATTGTTTTTATTATCATATCACCGCACGCTTTACATGCACCGCTTATTTATTGATCGTTAAATGGTTTTGATTTATTATTTGCTAATAGCTTATTGCGTACTGTTAATTCTGACATTTAATTGGGGATATATATTTCTTTCTTTGTTTGTATTGTCTATGGAGAACAATAAACTGGTCTGTTAAATAATCAATACTGTTTTACTCATTAGTGATAAGTTCATTTCGGCTGCCCACAAACACGAGAACTACTGGTATACACATAAGACTAAAGCTGCCTGTGTCCTTAGCAAACCACTGAGGGTGGGAGGAAAATGAAGATCAGTGCCAGCGTGCGGTTTTACGTTAAACTTACCTGGCGCCCGAGGTTTACGTTTCCGGAGGATAGAAATTTCTGTTAATTATAAGATATTTGTTTGCGCCATTTGTGACTATCGCTATGTGTGTCACAGTATATAGGCGAGAAAAAAAACACTAACAGAAAGGTGAAAATGAAAAATTCAAAAGAGTCGCCAGAAGTATAGGGTGCTCTGTGTAAGCTTGATGCTTATAATTTGATCGTAGATATATTCTGTAGATTTAAATTTTGACACTTGATTTTAAAGAAATTATTACATTAATACTGACTTTATGCTACGTTTGAACAAATTATTCCCAACACTGCGATATGCGCTCACTGATAGCAAGATAAATATGGTCGTTTTTATTGTTAATTATGACTGCGAATAGACCGAAGTTCTCATATCCGAAGAGAACAATTTCCAAATTGTGTCTCGTCCAATGCTAGTTTGCAAAATTTTGGTGATGATACACTTATGCATCATAAGTAAAGTCGGTCATAAGTGGAGCAGTTTTATGTGACTAAAATCTTGTGAAGCATCGCATCGAAACGCCTTCTGCTATAATTCGTAGAACTAACAACCATTGAGATAAGAGTATAAATCAGTCAAAAACACTAAGGGTGAGAATCATAACGTTTTATTGAAAATGGGTGGATGAAAGAATCGATAGAATATAAAAAATTTCGGTTAGATTTATAATAATAATATTTAGCAAAAATTGGTGGACGTGATCGCCACCACATGTTTCATATACTGGCAGTCCTACGTTTTGTTATATCTTGCATACAACAAAAGTTGAACCTTTTAGTTTTGACTCTCACCTTTTAAGTCGTCTATAAAATTCAATTAGCACAATAGTGTTTAGGGTAAATTAAACAACATTAGTTTAACCCATGAATCCCTCGCCTACCCATGAATCCGCGGTCCACATATTTGCCTACGGTGCGGACAACCAAGCCTATGGTCGCTCTTGACTCACATTTTCCCTGTATTTGTCTACGGCGCGGACAGCTGCGCTGCCCGGTTTGGCTACGCCTACGACCCCTCTTGACTCGTGTCCAACTTTTTCTTGGTGCCAGCTTTGCGTAAATTGAGGCGTAAATTGAGGTCGTAAATTGAGGCGTAAATTGAGGCTTTGCGTAAATTGGAATTTATTTTTCAACTTTCATAGGAACCGTGATTAATGTAGTAAAATATTCGGTCTATAGTTAATCGATCCCAAAGTTTATAAAACAAACGCAGCCTGTATATATATATTAGTTTGTAATTTGAAAGTTTTGTATATACGTTAATATATGTTAGTTAAGTAATTTTAGAAAATTTCAAATGAAATTGTACGAGCTTTTGGTGGCCTATTGGATAAAGTTTATTCAAGTGTCCAATCTTTTATAGTTCCTGAAATATATCAAAAAGTTTGTAAAATTTTAAATGTGGCGTCGCGCTCTATACCATTTGCAGGGATGGAATTCCTTTCGTTCGATGCATAATACAAAATACTATATGCGAGCAAAATTTCAGACTTCTAATTTTAAAACTGAACTTCTCAATAAAATAATCGTGTTGAAACCCTCCCAAATTTACAATCTGCACCTGCAGATTGCACATTTATTCAATTGCAAAAGCAGTTTATATGTCTCATGCAACGTAGAATAATTTGTCCTGTAACTTTGCATATGTGATCTATTATGTAGACATGTATGTAGGTATGTATGATTGTTGAATGTCGGTTGCCATGGCGACGTTGCCAAATTTTAAGTTATTAATGGTCGTATCTTCGAAACGATAAGAGTTAGGCCCATCATATCGGCATCACTTTAAATAGAAGTGGAAGGGCTACCAAAATGTAAAAACTATACAGTGTGTTACTAAAAAGTTTTAGAAAAAAAATGTATTGCTCTAAATTAGATAAGTATATTCAATAGCCCACATTGACAAAATTGATGTCCCTTAGACATACATACATTCCCCAACATTCATTTTTCCAACTTTCATAGGAAGCGAGATATTTAGGGTAGTACACTATTTTTCAAACTCAAGTTACTGCGGTGCTAAGATGTGATGTGCGAATTTTTAAACTTGCCTAATTCTTTAAATACTAGAGGATCTTTCGGTACAAGAAATTTAATCAAAATCCTTCGTTAAGTTTCTGAGAAAATGGACCGCAAAATTTGTAAAACAAAAAACACCGTGTATAAATATTAAATTGTGCTTTTAGAAAAAAATATTTCAAACAGACTCGAAAGGCCACTACACAGCCTATACAATAAAGTTTATTCGAATGTCCTACTTTTTATTTTTCCTGAGATATTTCAAAAAGTTTGTTAAATTTGAAACGCCACAACACCGCTTCCTATACAATTTGGCAACATGGGACTCTCTTTGTTCCACACATAAAAAAGCGTATTATATGTGTGCAAAATTTCAGCCTCCTAGTTTGAATATGAAATTTCTGAACAAAAAAATTACTCCTGTCCGCCATATTGATTTATAAAAAAAAATTAAAAAACTTTTCTGGCGATTCGTACTTTATTTTTAAATGAAAAATTTTTCTTACGATTTAATATAGTAGCAACAATTTTATTTATCAAATTACTACTCAATTGATTTGTTATTTATTGAATCAATTTATGTGCCACTAACTCTAATTAATTAGGCGGTAACTCTATTTTCCTAATCCTCATGCACATCGCCCTTTTCCGATAAAAAATGTGAAAAACTTATTTATTTTGCGTGTCACAGAGACTGTGTTAATTTCTCTGTATCGTTCTAATTTGAGTATACCGCCGAAGTGAGTACATATGACGTATTGTACAATTTTCATGATTTTTCTATCATTTTTATAAATAAGAATGCCGTAATCTAAATGTAGATGTTGTTCGTAACCAAAATTGTGTTTGATACGTTTTATGCTGTAAAACTTCAATAATTAATTTTGCTTCTCCT
Source organism: Adranes taylori (assembly GCA_009867245.2). Lineage (NCBI taxonomy): Eukaryota > Metazoa > Arthropoda > Insecta > Coleoptera > Staphylinidae > Adranes > Adranes taylori. The sequence continues at coordinate 19,395 of WYDF02251779.1, forward strand.
ATTCAACTTAAGATTTGTGCAAATAATTTAAATAGACCCAATCGGTGTATTGCGTAAGCTTGGCATATAACGTAATCCAAGTTAATTGCTGTATCTCTGTTTTAATTGCAGCAAACTCTACATGGCAATTCATCTTGGAATCATGTAGATAAATTCATAAAGCAGGATCAACACACAATTGGCAGATGTCCATTTCGTTGTTGTGCGCTATTGTTATTATGCCCGAACATTTCCCGTGATTCCGCAGCCAGTGCACAAGTTTGTGATGGAAACAAGCTTACGCTATGGCGCTCCGGTATCGTGTTTACGCTTCCCGCATGCTCGTTTAGTTTGTTTCTGGACGAACTTAACGGTCGTTTCTCTTGAGAATTTCTTAATTAACAAACCGACATCTATCTGTTTTGCTTAATTAGTTCGAAGAAATTGACGAAGGTAATGAGACAGACAAGAGGGATGATCTGATTGGTCTACTACATGATTCATCTAATTTGCTAAATTAAAAAGATATTTGAGGAACAACTAACAATCTTACCGGATGGTTGTCTACTTTTATACATTGTTTATGTAAGTTACTGTATAATATTAACATACTGCTATAAAATTGATCTTATAGATATTGAATAAATATACATTATAAATAAACTTTGTTGAGATATAAAGTTTTCGTTTTATAAATTAGGTATTTTAAAATCAGTTGAAGGAAAAAGATTTCGAATACGTTTTCTTCTTTGAGATGTAACCATCATGTGTTCAAGGTGGTTAAACCAAATACTTAAAGGCAGAATATTAGTAAATTATTATGATGTCTTAGGATATGTATCAAAATATTCAGTTTAATTATACTTATTCAAAGGCTGGAAGGTTCCTACAAAATTGTTCTAGCTTTACTACTATGCAAAACCAGGAAAATGTTTAATAATATTCTAGATAAAGTAATCAATATATTTCGCTTACTGATTTTCCTTCTTCTTCTTCTACTTCACCTATTATCCCATACTACCCCTACTATCTTCTACCTTTACAAATAACCTCCCACTACCTTCCCCAATTCACCATAACTACTTTCTCCTATCCACCCCTACTACCTCCTACTACTACCATTACTCACACTATCAACTGTAACGCTAGTACTTTGCGTGTTTTTGGCTGCGCGAGCTGTGTCAACGAATACTAGTCTCCGTCTGTCTGGCACATGCGTTTCTTTACCTACTAAAATGGGATAAATGAAACGAAAGTAAAATACTATACTATTAGCATCAAGATTTTATTTTAGAATATATAACTTATCGCGTTATTGATATAAAAATTTATTCAAAAATCTATAAAAATATAGAATTTAGGTCGAAGATTCTATCAAAGATTTGTTTCGTGTCAAATCTGTAATAATGTTCGTATTGAACTTTATACTTGACAATAATGAAAGCAGTTCCTAAAACTATTGTACAGATTTTATGCTTTATTCGAATTGAAACATGTAAGTAATACATATTTTCTATTACAGTTCTGTATTTAAATGCAATTACAAACTGTTTCGTGAAATTCAAGTGTAGTTTACCTTACTTTCTGTTAGCATTTGAATTTCATTTATTAAATATTTATATATACATTTCACCCTTTATAATACATGAAATGATGCATGCATACAAATAGAATACTGCGTCCTAAATATTTTATTTGTTAAAGAAAAAATCTTAGTGCCACTGAATGAAGAGTTTCAAAAATTTGTATAATTTTAAACATTTGTAGATACAAGTTTCTTTTTGTTTTTATACAAAAAGAAACTTTTCCTTATACAGAATTTTAATATTTGCTTGTCACTCCAATATCAGATAACTTTGTACCTGCAATTCTGCACTAGTATTGTGATCTATGGTATATATTTTGCCAGGAGAGTGTTACTCCCTGATGTGACGTTGGAAGGAGTGGGGATCTTAATATGTGGATGTAGTTATCCCTAAACTCCCCTTAGAGGCACTAAGATCTTTTATCACTTTATAAGAATGCACTTTGCCTTAATACATGCAGAATGTGCTTATTATAATTCCTTAATTATCCCAATAGAATTTAAAATAAAACACAAGACTCTACCATAACTAAGGTGATCGTACCTTCCAGACTTAATCATGCCTTATATACCTAAATCATTATTGGTAACGCCAACCTTTAGCCATAGACGATAGTCTCTACAGTTCAGGAAGCAAAATGAAACAGTCGCTTAACTTAAACGTATTGGCATGGACAATAAAATAAAATATTCATTCTGTCAGCTAAATATCGCCATGCAAAATAATAAAATTAAAATATTAATCATGTTCAAATATTACAAAACAACAGTTTAATAAAAATAAAGGCATTCACACATCAAGAAACTGAACCCTAATAGAGTTATAGAATTAATATACTTTCATTATAGCAGCTGTACTATCACAAACTTAAATTATAATTTATGTTTAAAGTTGACGCACAGTGATTTTATTTATTCCTTTAGATTAATTTTAAATTACTTTCAATTAATTTGCTACCAAATACATTTAATTGCTTTTATTCGTAAATATCAAACTTTAATGAATTATCTAATTTATTCCCAAATTACTGACTACGAGATACCGTTTCTTATTTGACGATTTCATACTAAAAATATTTATTTAATTTACTTTCAGTAGTCATGACCTAATTTTAATAAATTTTATTTTTAATCCGAATTAATTAATCATTATTATGTTCACTGGACTAACGGGCATAGCCTCCGGCGGCAGTTCCCAAATCTTAGTATCCCTTCAGGTGCGTTTTATGACGTTTTTATTCATTCCAGTCTCCCCTCTAATGTAGACACTAATATGCATATTTTCTGTTATGATTCCTTCGTACCTAATTACTTTCGATGATAATGGAGATCAACGAATCACAGGTGATTATTGCACTTATACTTTTCCCACTCTCATTGTGACATATACTTGTATTCTTTTGTTAACAGATTATTTAATACAATATTTAATAGCATTGGATATAATTAGTAATCCATATTTATTTCTGTATTTTGATCATAAAACGGATCTATGGTAATTTCGCCTACCGACAGACCACCTCTTTGAATCTTATACATACCACTAAAAATTTTATCACATCTAATTTTCTTGTCGTATTTACACTATTTGTCAGTATCTAATGCTCAATCTTTATATCATCAACCTAAATAAGAACGAGGGCAAATTGACTTGTAACGTTTGCGCTATTTCCATATTTCAGATACAACACGACATTGCTATGTCTAATATTGGAATACTCTTTTCCTTATATCTCCGAAACAGAGTTACATGCTGCCCCTGCAACTCTATCAACATTTTGACAGTTTTGCGATATCGATACATCTAAAATGAAAATGTTGTTTGCATTATTCTAGACCTGCGGAAATTCTCTGCGGAAACCTGCTGGGAATCTCGTCTAACGTAATACAAAGCTTTGTTGCTGATTGTCTAATAGAAGCAAGATAATCCAGACATTCTTTTAAAAGTATTCAAGAAGTATAATAAGGACAACAGATTTTCTGTTGTTTGGAAAAAGACCAAACTAATTCTAATTGGGGAAAAAGGTAGAAGTGGCTCCAAAGCCTACGCATTCCTACACATTTTGCTTATTAGGAACATGGAGAAACTACTAGAACGCCTTATACCGATGCCACTGAACGACGAGAAGCAGCTATTGGCGGGCCCTCTGACAACAAATTTGGATTCAAACAAACCGAATCAACTATAGACATAATAAACAGGGTTAGAGACATTCTAAACGCGGTAAAGAATATAGTGCGAAACAGAGAAATAAAATGTTATCAACAATGGTAACGCTGCATATCAGTAATGTTTGCAACAATATTACACACGACGTGATTGTCAGAAGGCTGAAGAAATTTGGTGCGGACGAGTAGCTAATGAGGTCAATTACTTGCAAATGCTTTTTCTATACAAGAAGTAACAAATGCTATAATAGCAATCGCCAAACCCAAATAAAGGATCTCGGTAAAGGAGTTTGCGCTGGCTCTGGTCTCTAGGCTTTGTAGAATGTGGTATATGATAGCCTGCTGGGAACAAAAATAACAGAACGGATGAATTCTAGCGGAATCGTGGACGATCTTGCAATAGTGGCAAAGGTCAATGATGTGTAAATGCTGGAAATACGTGCCCAACTTGCAATCCACTTACTAGAAGAATGGCTAGAAGTCAATGGCTTAACTTCAGCTGAAAATAAAACAAAAGGGGTACTACTCATAGAAAATAACAAGAAAACAAAAACGGAGCTCGATAGTATGGGTAGGAATCTGTACAAATGCAACAATCCTATGAGTGACTAATATTGCAGTTGGTGCAGTTATTAAGCCTGTAAGTAAAGTAAGCAAGCTTATGCCTCAAGTAGAGTGGGGCGTTACTTGTGAAGGAAGATTAATCCCAGAAGTAGAATTATCCAAGTTCTTGTTCCATGCTCAACCTAGTATGATGCAATGAAAACCAATGCAAATATGCAGAAGCTGCAATCTGCGGAGCAAATGACCGAACTAGGGGTTGTATGTGCTTTTAACAGAGTTTCCAGTGAGGTCACAATGTTGTTTGCCCAGATTCCACATCTAGAGTCAGTAATCAGGAAAGAACTACTAAAGTTGGAAGAATGAAAGGGGATTAATTCTCGAAATGCAAAAACACAGAAGGAAAATCCTGAAGCAATAACAATCGGCCTGGGATAATAAACAAATGTAGTGGACATGGAAGCTGATTACCGATATGAAAAACTATAGCATGAACATATTTTATGTTCCGCTGAACACACTATGTTCAACTGTAACGCCTTGGAGCATGAAAGACGAAACTTAAAAAAGGAGTTTAATTTCACAATGGATAGCTGAAGGCTGAACACATCTATGAGCATCGGGACCAGCACCAAAGGAATTGGGTACTTGCGGTGAAGTGTGCAAACGAGTTATGCAACATGAACAATACAAGAAAGTTAAATTAACTAATTAACTAATTATAATTATTTACTTGTTCCTTTGGATTTGGGAAGGTTCCTTTGGATTTGCCTTGAGTATTATTCGTTAGTCAGAGTCGACCATTGGGCATTTTTTTTACGTCGGATATATGACCAGTAGTAACTGTTTAGCATATTCCATCAGGAACTACTGTTATGAGCGCATTAACACATTGGTTATTAGATTAATCTTGTTCGAGGGTATTTCGTAAGCTAAGAAGGCTTTATTTACTGGATAAGTGAGGCCCCACTTACATTTGGAAGCAATTACATTTAGGCAAACTTTATTATTATTTGTTACCTATTTGTGTGTTGTGACTTAATTATCTCAAAGAAATTTCAACTGCAGATTTATATAAATACATATTTGTGTTGTGACTTATTCGTCAGTCATTCGATAGGTGCGTAATTTGTGAAATTTGAAGTTCATGTGTGCTGGTTTCATAACAAGTATGGAGCGGAACCTTTCCCTAATTATTTAAAACTCTTAAAGTGCGTTTTACGATATAGATGGCGCTAGCTTATGTTCTTCGGTGCTGATTGATTAATGGTCCTTCATTTTGATGGTTGTTATTGGGTCAAATAGGGTGATAGTAATACTATTGTAGTAGTAGAAGTAATACTCTTGATACTGGTAAAATGTGAAACGCTTATTGACGTAGGCAAATAACAAAATTTTGATCTATAAATATGTTACAGAAAACCAAAAAACTATTCCTTCTTGCCTGTATGATGTCGCTGCGTGCAGATGACATGCTTGACAGATTTGAGTTGATGACACTATTTTATCGTGGAACAGAGGAACTTGTGATGTTATAATGTTGGTGTTATTGTTGTGTTCTCCATTTTGGAAAACCGAATGCAAGTGAAAAAATTCTCGTACATTCTGTCCATGGTCTAAATTGCTTGTGATGTGACTGGCCGCTATATTACGAAAGAACTGTTAATCTAATAGAATTTTAAGTAACATACACGGAGGGCAAGTCGAGAAGATCCATCTTGCTTTGCTAAGTTGAGTAAGCAGTGTGTGGTCATACTCTACTAGAAATTTGTGTTACATGGAAGCCAAATGTTTGCTTCTTAGCAAATTTAAATTCCCAAAATTCCCTAAATCTCTTTTTGAGAGAAAATATTTAAATTAAGTTTTAAATTAAGCTACTACGTAACGTTATTTGGCGAAGCCAAGATTTGGTAAGATTATTTGTTCAGAATGTTAAATGTGTATGTAATGTGTATGTAACTTATAAGCGAAACCCTTAAGGCGACACCTTCGATCTGTTGTCCTGGGGCTGGACTTTGCGGCGAAGAACTGATCGCAATAATTTGATACCTGCGCCGCAATAGAAATTCGTTAGAGACCTGCGTTTCATGTTCACGGGAAATTTGGTGCACAATCGCCATCTTTGCACAGCACCCCTCACATGCATTTGCATTTGGCTGGCGGCATCATCAAGGGCATAATGCACCGAATTATCACTTCCCGGTGCCTTTGGTTTTGTAGCACTTGTGTGGTCGATTGTTGATCGTGGCATTACAACTTCAGCAAGAGTTACATTTGTTTCCCATAGGCATGGCGTTGCAGAGAAGATAAAACGTCCTCAAATCCAGAAGAGGAAACAAACAACCGCATTAAATTTTTATGCAAACTACTAAGCTAAGTATAAGAGTACGTGTGTGGCCGACAAACATTTAATATTCCGAAACTGTCAGAAATCTTCTTCAGGACAGTTCAAGCTGTAACATGAATTGTTACCTTATACAAAATGGAAACCTTAGCTTCAGCTAATACCGAAATAAAGGAATTAATGCGAGACATACAGGGACTGGTTGCCGTTAGGGGGATGGAGAAGAGATACTATATCACAACTAACATAAATCGGTCATGTTATACTATTAAAGCAGCAATAACACTTAATATGGAGTAGATGGAATTTATAAAATTTATTATATCTAGTTAACTAATATATAAAATTTGTCTATAATGAACATACGAGGATAGTCCCAGAATCTATAGATGATGGTTGTTGTTTGAAAAGGATAAAAAATCGTAGAAAGTACCATTCTTTTAAAGCTTTAAGTTTGACGATGGATTATTTTGTGTTTCCAAGCTTGAAAAAATTATTCGATGGTAAAAATTAAAATTTGCCAACAATGAAGAGGTATAATCCGACATTTATGGCTATTTTGAGGAACGATTATTTCTATAAACAGGATATCGAAGTTATTGAATGAACATCGCTGAGGAAAATGTAACAAGATAAAAGTGGGACTATGTAAAGAAATAAAAAGATGTCGCAAATTTTTTGGGCTCTCCCATTTAGGTTCGGTACTCCTTGGATTACCCTGGTATGTCTATTTATGTAAACTACTGAACGAAATTAACGCATCAAAGAAATATTATTTCATTACTTTTCGTTTTTTGAACTTTTAAATTATACGATGTATCACAATAAAATTCTTTCAACTGATGTTTAACGCATTAGAATGATATTATCTGAAAAAAGACGTGAATAAATAACAAATGGAACCAACAGTATCATATCAAAACGGTGTCGTTGAAAAGAAAAACTTCATGTGAAATTCTATTGTAAGAATTTGACTTTAGTCGCATATTGATATTTCTCCAGCTATTATAACTACTTCCATTCGTCTGGACATGCTATAGGTTAAATTGTGAATAGTACCTGGGGAATATTTCTCCCTTCGAGAAGAACAAGTTCTTCAAGTTCTCTAAGATTCATAAGAGCCTAACTGATCATTTTAGTACATCCAATAGACGCTCCTATGTGGTTCATGTCTTAGTTTCTTGGTGCCCCTTCAAGAGTCCTAATATATCCTCTATTCATAGAACAAATAGCAACACATGTTTCTCTAAGTTGGTTTCTACGTGGAAACATGCTAGGATGTCCTTGGTTTAGGGAGAAAATCTGTGAAAACATCAGAGTCCAGAACATTAGTAATTCATCAACAAATGGGATCCTTGGGAAAACATAGCAGATGGGGAGCCTCTCTCTTGGACTTCGTCGATTACACTTGTCTCGTTCTCGTCTGGAAACAAAATTCGTTTCTAGGCACAAAATTCGTTTCTTTCATTTAAACATGATATAAAAGGTCTAGTTTATACATGCCTCCTCTTCAACTAGGTGTTGCCTGGTGAGTTTTCTCTATGATTCTGGATGACCTTGTCCTGTGGTTCGAAGAGTAATTTTGAGGTTCATTTAAACATTTATTCGTTGAAATAATTGCTGAATGATTGGCTAAGTTCTGGATACATTTCGATGACAATGTCCTATTTTAAAGTTACCACATTAACTACATCTTATTCTATAAAATCTATTATTCTCAATTGATTTCTTCTACTCTAAGTGCACTGAATAAAACAAATTGTATACTTTTTGTAGCCTGCCCTTTCTGGGCCGCCTAGAGCAGTCTTAGTTCTATAAAGAACCCTACGACTACTGTTGGGTGCTTTTCCCCGATTTTCACGGTATTCCCTGTTTTATATCTCATAATTCTGAAGTGTTTGAGTCTGAGTTTCGATGTTGCAAGATACTTACATATAGTGGATTTTGATCTTCCTACATCTGTTCAGCATACTCGCCATGTTGGGTTCTCAGCCTTGCCAATTTTAGGAATATGGTAATTCAGAAAACAATGTCCTGTCACATAATTCGTGCATATCGAGATTTTCTCTTTTTAGAGTTGTATCGCTTCGGACTCTAATAATCTTTAAGTATCCTGTGAGATTGCCGACTTTTAGTTTTGTTGTAATAACAATAGTCGTGGCTTATACCAGACACTTCCTTTTCACAAGTAAATAGGAAACAGTCCAGTCGGTGCTTCTAATGCTGCTTTAGGACTAGTAGTTATTGCACCAGTTACGCTCAGACATACAGTTTTTGTAGTTTTTGTATTAACTTTTGAGCCTTTTTTGCTTCAATTTAGGTCACGAAACCAGAGTTCCATTTGCTATGTTAAGTATTATAATTTCTGTATAAGCACATTGAATCATTTTTGGCTGTAGACCACATGTTCTATCGAAAACCTTTTTGCAAGGATATAAATCTCCGGCGGCGATTTTGCTTCATATTCTGCAAATGAGAGTTCTAGGTCAATTTTTAGTCCAAAAATATGCCCAAATATTTGACTGCCCACTATGCCATGGTTTTTATGCCATTCAGGAACAATATTTTTAAATCAAGTTTCTTCCTTATTCATTCACAATAAGGAAGAAACTTGATCCCAACCGATCCTTTATTGTGGTTCATATTTAGCCCGTTTTTTCTACACCATTTGATTACAGTGTAGGACAAATGGCACTCTGAGTTAAGGGAACTGTGAGTTCTAGTACATATTATTTTATACAGGTTTCTGTTTCTCAGAAACAGATCCAGAAAATACTCCATTCTCTGCAGCAAAAACAAAGTTCTGTTTCTTGGTCTATATGTCTTAGGAACAATCTCCGACTTCTCTTCTGCTTTAGATACACTACGTCCTATTTTTTCCAGCTCATTGGAGCATATCTAAGCATGAACTTGAATTTGTAAGGTAATCATAAGAGCAATGATGTTGTCACGTTGCACCTGGGACGGTATGGTCCGGCGTGTAATAAAGATGTTAAAGTGGAATAGTGCAGCAAGGACTGGGCAGAATTATTCCAGAAGCGCTGTAAAGTAGGCGCTCGGATCAGAAGTTGACCAAATACTTGAATACGTAACTTTATTTCACTTTTCTAAATTGAAGATTTAACTTAAACCCACTAAAGCTTCTAATTAATTCCATAGGAATTATCTATAAGTTATTCAGAATAGGTTGTAAGTAAAGGAGCGTTTAACAAACGTAAAAGAAACGTCAAAATCAGCGTTACTAAAGTTCAAATTACTAAAATCAAATAATGAAAATAATGAGATTTATTTCACAAAAAATCACATAAAATAAATAAGTTTATTTTATTTAAGAAAAACATTTAGTAAATACTTTTAAAATAACACAACATGCAATTAAATCAGGAAAACTAAGGTTCCAATAAATTTTAATAAATCAGAATAAATTAAATATAATTAGTTCAGAACGAATAAATAAAATAGATATAAAGTATGAAAGGTTTTTAACTTGATCAAATAAGAATAAATATACTAACATGTTTTCCATCACTCGGCAAATAAGTAATTCAGTAAATTATTACTTGAAACTGGTAAACACATTTAAAAGTATTTAAATATTAAAATAAAATGTAAATAAAATTAAGTATTAAGTATAAATTAATTAAGCATTATTATTAAATAGTTTTTATCAATCACACTTTGATCTGAAACATTTTGATCTGACGTCAACCCTATTAATTGAGCGCGGTTTTATGATGTATATAAATATATATATATGTACAGTGTATTTTTTTAAGAATATTATTATTACCTATTCACTATCTTAATCATCACGAGTCTCGATATCTAAGTCAAAAGTAACATGTAAAGTTTGTATATAAAATACTTACGTGTTATTTATTTCATATTTGAAAACGATTATTAAATTATTCATTTCTAAGTCTTACTTTTAAATTCATATATTCTTCGAAAGCGAGAATATCATATGGCGAACGTGACATTTAATTAGAAATTTGTTAGGGAACCCGAATATTGCAAATAATATGTAAGTGAAAAATTAAAAAATAAAAAGAAAGAGAAAAACAAAGAGCAGACGTGCAACAACAAGAAAAGAAGAAACAGTAGTCAAGCGAAAAAGAGGTGTATCAGCATCTGAGTTTCGATACAGAAAACAATTGGTATCATTCTATTCATCATTCGAGGAGCAGGTTGGAAGCTAGGCCAGAAGAGGCTATGTGAAAAGAGTCTACAAGAGATTTGGAAGAGCCAGGAAGAAATTCGTCGAGAGATTACGAGAGATTAGTTGAAGCCAAGCAGAGACCAATGAGGTATATAAAATTTTTGATTTATTTTATTTCATATATTTTATTTCAATTACGTTCATAATGTTATTTAATTATTTCATTTTCAAGATATTTCAGTCATATTATTTATATAGTCATATTATAAATTATTAAAATCATATTTGAAATATTTTAAAAGTAAGGTACTTTATAGAGAAACAAAATATTGTAACATTGGATTATTTTGATATAAAATTACGTGCTAGTCTTATACCTCGTCTAAATGGAAGTGAGGAGGTTTTATAAAAGTCAGCATCTGTTATAAATTCTTTTATAACAGATGCTGTTTTATTGTACAATAGTTAGTTAAAGTAGGAGAGTATAAAACTGTTGTAAAATGTAGATTATCAGATAATGCGAAGTTGTGAATAAAACAAATATGTGTTTATGATTTAAAACATTATTACTTAATTAAGGAAAGTGTATCTGGTTTGATGGCTAAACTACAAAATGAAAAGCCAGTGGTTTCCAGTTTGCAAGAGTTTGGAAGCACGATTGAAGTTCTGTTAAGTAAACTCACTATATCCCAGCCAGATAATGGGGAAACACAGAAATTATTTTATACAGCGAACGAAAGTGTAGCTATAAGTTCTTTTATCTCGGAGTTAAGTAGTAAAGATTTGAAGTTGATTGTACGCGCGTAACTGAAAATTCAATTGAAATAGAAATTATCTATTATCTTTAATTATTCGCAAGAAAACACCATTTTGTAATACTAAGTTCATATTTTTAACAACAGAAGTGCACTTTATAATGTCTTTCGCTATGTGATTTTTTGATATGCGAATATATCTCCAGGTACCTTTGTATTAGAGCAAGTAAAATACCATCTTTTATGAAGACTTGCATAGCCCAAAGGCTTTTAATGTCCATTCTACTCTCTCAATTAGGAATATATTTTCTGCTGCCATTATATATACATCTTCAGTTCCATCAAATCCATCGTCCTCAATATTGAGGCTCCCAGGAAAGTGAGTGCCTATTACCATCTCTAAGGTCTCCGCAGCGTCTGATGTGAGGTGGCCGTCTGGCATTTGGAGATTACCTATGCAATTTTAGTGTTACTTAGTTAGGACTTTCTGTATCCGCGACGCTCTGCAATGTCCTTCTCCTAGAGTTCCTAATTGCCGCATTATATGCGGTAAGGAACACTCTTTACTGTTCCCATTCTTGATAGCGCATTGATTTTCTGGCCTTATTGAATAGCCTTCTGAGATTCTTGGGCATAATTTGTAGAGCCCTCAACATGGCACTGCCGCGTAAATTGTGTTAAATGAATTATTGACATACACATGCAATATATTACTTTAAATCGCTCAAACAATTACATTTGTTTATAAGCAATGAGAGAGGAAATCCTGCAGTAATTACATAAGATATTTAATTATTTAAAACTTCAAAAACTTAAAACATAATTATAATCTTTCTTTACGTGTTAATTTTGTCTTGCATATTGGCAAGAAAAAAAATTCTACGTTACATAGCCAAATAGTTTTTGCAATACGTCTAAATGTATAATAATTTTTTGTAACAAAAATAACAATAATTTTCGTACTTTCATTTCACATATGTTTGCATTGTTCTAAATTACCCTACATTATCTAATTACTTCACTATCATCCCTAATAAATTTCACAATCTGCAAATGATCATTATATGATTAACACCGTCACAGTTATTGTTTGAAACAGATTTTCGTTAGCATACAATACAACCGACACGAATGAGAAACATAATTCAAAGTTCGAATATTGCTTAACGCGGTAGATTTAGAGAGGATGGGGGGCATATTGTGTAATTGAAGAATGAGGGACAAATTTCTGTAATTACTGTCCATTATCCATATTCTATTCCATTACATGGCCTGATACTGATTTGTATAAATGAGAGATTAAATTTGTAATGCAAATTAGTATATTATTATTGTTATTACATCTAATATAAATAATTGAACATTACGTGAGTAGAACTGCCAAATATTATTTACGCAATCTCTCCTGAAATAAGCGTTCGGTTTAAGATTTATTTTTATCTATAAATTAGTCTCCAGTTTCTTAAAAAATATCAATTTCACAATAATGTTCTTTATATACTAAACTTTTGTGGCAATACCAATGACTTTTAGAATAGCTTTGAGTGATCCCTTAAACAGTTAATAACAAAAAAGATACAATTTCTTCGTAAGTGATCCATTCCCATATGTAGTAACAGATAACTCTTTCCAACAGCAGCTTTCTACCATGCTGATGAGACAGGAAAATTTTATTCCGAGTGGTTCTATCAAATATGAATTAACTACTTACTGTTACGAAGGGGTCCACAAAGGTGCGCTTGTTCGTTTCTTCTCAAGCGCGCAGCTTCTATTTATGAGCTACGTGGAAGAAATTTAGGGGATTCCCCGAAAGTTAGCAGCAAAAAACAGAGCATATATGACAGAACGCGGTCCACGCTGTCGAGTGATGACTTAATTAAAAGATAGTTAGAGGGACAAACGTTTGGTAGCAGAGCAATGGTTACACCACCAACCATTAAAAACTATTTAATTAGATTATTTGGACAGTATTCCGAAACAGCTTCTAAAACGAATTAAAGATGTACGGATTTTTGACGTTCTTTCTGTCAAGACTTAAACGGACACGAGAAGTTGGCAGTTTGCGCAATATGTAGATGACTCGGGCAAGAAGGCCGTAATATGGCAAGATTTTTTGGAATTCATCCACGTCTGTGATGTGACGGCCACATAGGATTTGCCCTTAATGAGATGCTAGTTGGCCAGGGTTTTGATGTAAATTCATCTATGAGTGAACGGCTGACTAGAGCTTATTCGAGAGTAGCAACAAGGTACCCAAAAGCATAATTTGTTCACTGAGGGGCACATACACTATATTTAGTATTGAAGCATTCGTGAGAAATACCAATGGCTGTTCTTGATTGTTTTAATAAAAATGAGAAATATAAATCACTGACTTTTCCAAAAATCGAAATAACTTTTTCTTCTATCCCCTAACTATTCCTACATGCGGGTTTTCACTTGAAGTGAACTTGAAAAGTAAGAATCGTAAATACAATTCTTATCTTTCATATACCATAATACCATATTTATTTCAAAAAATATAAAAGGCAACACATTCGGATCAATTGTATTGTATGGACTACCTGAAGCTCCTCCGATTTTAGTTAAAACAATTTTTATTAATTCAAAATTTAACGTGTATACAGGAAAAAAGACTGGGGAGAAGTGAGTCGCGCGAATGCGGTCGTAGGCCCCGCGGACAAAGCGGACAGAGAAGCTGTCCGCACCGTACTTAAATATGGGGACCGGTGAATTCATGGGTAGGTGATTTATAGGGTAAACTATGGTTGTTTGGTTTACCCTAAACAATTAATGTGCTAATTGAATTTAATAGAAGAGTTATAAGGTGATAGTCCAAATTAAAAGTTTCAACTTTTGTTTGATGCAAGTTATAACAAACCGTAGGACGTCCAGTGTATGAAAGATGGGATGGCGATAATCTCCACGAATTTTTTCTTGATATGGTAGAGTTATAATTTTTTTTCTAATTAAAGGAAATCATGTTGTTTCAGTCAATGCTAATAATGGACATCAAGCTTTCCATGAACTCTTAAAGTGGATCCATTTGGACCATAGATTCTACGGTGGTCTAATTTTGACACTAAATAATATAAAATAAAATATATGGCATCAAATTATAATTTCAGAATACAACAATTTTCTTAATACGTATTACGTAAAAATCCCTACACTTAGTTTTCTATAATATATAATTTTCTACACATTGGATACTATCTACATATTTAAACTCATTATCCTACTCCTTCCACGTGGGAGAAGATAAGGTTTTATCACCTTAACTCTTTTAATTCTTACTTCTTTCACTCTCTACAAGCATCCATCCCTTTCGTCACAAATTTCTCTCTTTTACTGTACCTTTTTCTCTAGAACCCATCCTTTCCATCTACCTTCAATCTCCTCTCCTTTCCTTCTACTACTTTCCCTTTTACCTTCTTTAATTTATTTCTGTCGTAGATATTTTCATGATTGTTAATCCCTTTGCTTTCATTTTCCAAATGAACACTCCAAGTTTCCCCTAACTCATTGTCTTCATCACGCTACTCTATCCCTTTACATTTTTTTATCCTGTGACTCCAGTTTTCCACTTCCCTTCTGCATATCCTCCATATTCTAGCTTGCTCACGCATCCAATACTTATTTCCACTTTCTTCATTCCCACATCAGAATCTTGCAATCATTCTATTATCCCCTATATTTAATCCCGATACTAAATTCCGATCCCGATACTTGGCTATTCCCTCTTCTTCCCCGATCCAAATATACTTACAATTATCACCTGGAATGTTAGGTGATCCTTGTATTGCCTATCTACAGCTTCGATCTTTATATGACCTCATTCACTACTTCATTACTTTCCATCATCTATTCAAACTATCTATTCTTAGACAATTCACATTTATGCTACGCTTAATCAATGCACTCTCACTTATATCTCTTCCTACATTCATAATTCCTTCAACGTAAATTCCTTAACGAGCCTACTCTCTTCATCCTTCAATACCTTCTCCTTAAAATTTACCTTCCTTTTTACTCCGTTTATCATGTACCTATATTTTCCCAATTCCTGCAGAACTATCTCATTTGGAGTATTTCTATCTAAATCTAGCATTGTCCTCAAACATCCAACCTGCTCCCTCTCAATCATCTTTCTTTCTTCCACAACTCATACCTCTGCTCCACACATCTTAATACTATTCACACATACTTCTATTATCTTCTGCCCCATTTTTACTCATTTCCCAAACTCTTTTTTTTATACCAAGCCTAGTCTCTCTATAACTCCACTTGCCACCTTTGATGTTATTTTAATGTGCTTCTTACATGACCCATTTTGCGCCAAAATAAAACCAAATGCCTATATATCTTGACCCTTTCTATTATTTGGCCTCCTTATATCAAATTCAAATTTTCTATATTCGTTTTGCACTCCCTTTTATCCGTATTTCTTTTCACTCACCCTATCACTCCCTTCACCTCTTCTCTACTACTTGCCAAACACACTATATCGTCTATAGAAGTTAGGGACTTCACTTTTAACTTTCCAACCTTCATCCCACCAACTTGTCCTTTCATAGTACCTCCTCTAAATACCCTTAGTCATATATTCCTTAATCAATCATATCATCGCTGTCGACCTTCTCCATTGTCTCCCCATATTTCTCTCTCACTGTCCTGTCAAAAGCAGCTCTAAGATCAACAAATAGGAGGTGTAATTTTTTATTGAAATCTCTCTATTATGTTATTCATCCATAAGCATATCTCGCTTATACATAGAACTGCATCCATTCTGTTTTCCCTCTTATATTCTAACTGGTTTAATTGAGTTAACCAAAGCAGGATCGTAATTTTATAATTACTATCCTGCTTTTTATATTTTATTATGTTTGTAACATAATTTGCTCCTGCATGAGATTCAGGGTTGGGTTAGGAATTCGTTTGTTCTCATTTTTTTTGTAGTCAGTTTCATATATGAAAAACAAAGAAATGCAATAAAAAGTTTAAATATTTCGGTTTATTTTTCTAGTACTTATAACTTCAAAAATATGACTCAAAGCACGATTTCTAAATAACTGACAATAATGTTGATTCTAAATATAATCCAAAATTTGTTAGGCTAATCCAGTTCTCTTCTTCCTTTAAAAAAAATAAACAAATAAAGAGTGACGAACTAAATATGATTGTACGTATTTTATTATATTATTAGTCTTCAGCTATCAGTACGATCCTGGAATGAAACTTCTTTTCTCTGCCCTGGAGTTGAAGTTGCAGTTGTCGACGTTGACTGGATTAAATAAATGAACCTTCGTTGAATAATAATATGAAGGTCAAACGGAGCATCAGCAGATATAGAACTTTATGGATGCGCTCTTTTGGTAGGATTTTCGTAGATATGCGTGCAGGTGTAGGAATGCATTGAAACGTTGTGATAATAGGCTTTTATTGTTGTGATAATAGGCAAAAGATGTAGAATTTGATTGATGGTTCGTGGCGACAGGATCTTGTTGATGTATACTGATGTGTAAATTTATTGCTAATTGGTGATGGCGGATTGGATTGAATTTCTACACACTATCTACGTAGTAGTACCTAAAAAGGTGTCGGCGGTGGCCTTCTATTGTTGCCGGAAACAGCCATCCCTTACCAGGGGTCGGTGGGAGCGGAATATCGCCTGGAGCGGTAGGTGGCATGGGGGACCCTGGTGCTGACGTCGAATCTTCTTGCTCGTAGAATACTGGCGTTGGCTCGGGAGAGTTTGAGGTAAGAAGTGGAGTTCGAGGACGACGTTCGTAATTGTTGACCACTGGAGCCTGTGCTGAATCGTTCTTACGGTTTTCATGTGCCTGATACTTCCTGGAGAGCTTCTTCTTATCTAGTTGACCCCCTTATTTTCGCATCAGGACGCGGTCAATGGGAAATAATAAAATGAGAATAAGAGTAGAAGAAAGTTATAATGATTTGGGAATCGAAAGTTTCAGCAGAAGATGTGTTGTCGGATACTTAACCTTTTTGTTTTTCGTAGAGTTAAATTTAATTTTGTATAATTTCGATTTACTTACTTTATTAGTAGATTTAATATATTGTTTGAATATTTGAAATTTTACTATGGCGCTTTAAGATCAGATCAATACTGGCTGTGATCATTTCTCGCTGACCAAAAGGAATTGACTAGGGTTTGTTTCAGAATTAAAGCTTTGGACTAGCGCGATTGGATCCTCGCAGCCATCCAAAGACAACAACTCGAAAACTACGTCTCTCAATCACGGGCCTGGATGGCTCCTTTTATGCAAAGTTTCTGGAAAGGAAGCTGCTCCTGATGGATCCGTTGAGCTTTGGCTTCTGGCCTAAGTCCATGGTGTTCGACGGCGTGTGCCACAAAAAGGGCGGAGTTTGAAAGAAGCCTCTGCTAGAAAATGTCTAGGAAGGTTATACTTCCGACCAATCAAAAGTTTCTTCATGATACGTTAAAAAAATTTAAAGATCAAAGTTGCATTATTTTGTTGACAGTATCTAGTGAAATGCAAGTATTGCTGATTTCTAAAAGGTGGTGGATCACACCAGCGGTGGAAATAGCATCTTGATGCGGTAAAAATCTCAGAGCATCGTATAGAAAACGCTTCCTTCAAAACTACGTTAAACTAATATCCAATCAGATTTGTTGAAAGAAAAAAGGCTAAAAAGCTTACCTGTCAGTCGTAAAAAGCGGTGGGTGAAAACACTTGGTGATTCTAGTCGAAACAAACACTCGCCGATAAGTCGTTGGCTATATTGGAGACTTAAAAACTCTCGTATATTTTACATCAATGAGTGCCGCTGTCGTTTTACAACCGGGAGCTGTACTCAAAGCTTTGACGCGAGATATGCCGACTGCTTATATGTACACTTACTCGTTCGGCGAAATCTATTTGATGTTTAGATGTGTAGGTTGGACGGAACCTGTTATGCATTGACGGTTTCTTGCTGGTTTTTATTTTGACGTATTACGATTATATATTGTATAATTTATATTTAGTTTCATAATTTAACTAATTTATTATTAGTTAATTGATTAGGTTCTATATTAGATTATATTTAATTGCATATTATATTTCTTTGATGTATTAGATTAGTCAATTTAGATCAATTGTTAGAAGATTTCTCATTTAATTTATGATTTATTAAGGAACTGCTTATTGCGATTATTAATTAATTGAATTAATGAGAATCCGGTGTCAATGTACTGGTAGAAATTCCCCTTTTTCCATTCTTCTGGCACTCTATCCACTCCTTTCTATACTTTATTCATCCCCTTACTAACCCACTAAATCCATTTTTATTCAAATTTTCCCAATTTTACACCTGTTTTGTTAGCTTTATCTTAATTTTAACAAAACATGTCCATTGACTGGTTTATTAATTCTGTATCGTTTGATGCTAACCTTGAAGCGCTCTCACAATCAGACGTTGGAAGTTCTTCTTTTCTTTCAATTTTCTTTTAATAAACACGAATTGTGTGGTGAAAATTGCACCTACTTCAATTACGAGATAATTGACAAATTAATAGGCGATTTCTTTTCGATTTTTTCAATAATTCGTAACTTTTTTAAAAATAGTTTTTTTTTCAAATAAATGTTCGGCATAAATCTAGTAGAGAATGTTATATTCTTTTAAATTCCAAAAACGCCATATCTTTAATCTTGTAGGAAAGACTGTCATTTACTCGAAACCTTTTATGTTAACTTTTATTAACCTTCATTTAACTATTTATTAACTTTATGTTAACCTTCCAAACTTTATATGTTATCTTCAACCGCATGCTTTTCATATTAAATGAAATACATAAAAGCCAAAACATAATATTTTTAATACATGTTTACAGAATTGTTTACGAAAATTGAATTGTTTCAATATGCTTCATTAAATTTTTAACGTACATATGTCTTCTAATGAACATCTGCAACATTTTAATAAATTAATTAAATTCTATATGTAATGATTGTCATGCACCAATTTTTTTCAGTAAAATGTTTTAGCTGCTTCGCTACAAAACAAATCCCTAAAAACTCCATAATTATATTCCTAATATATTGTAGGATAACTGATGCGTAACATGAGTTGAGGGAAACTATACTAATGAGACAATATTTTGAATTCGTGCCAACAAACCAAAAAGTTTAGATAGCGTAGCATTTAACAAACCACATCAATTCGCTTTGAGAATCACGAATATGATTGAAGTTATCAACCATAACCGAAACTGAGATAAAAGAGAAACTAATTGGATTAACTAAGTCCATTACTCTATTATGAGGTTTTTAATTTTGGAAACGAAGTAATATCGTTACTATTATGTTTTGCGTGGTACAAGAAACGTAACAATTAATATATTCACTGACAACTACTATGCAAACATTTTACTTAATTAGGACAGGCAACATATAGCGAATTGATGCAGATTGGATGTCAACTTAATCAAAATAATCATATTAATATAATTGAATGAGAGCTAATACTACTTATAAAAAATTGCAAGTACTATAGCTTATTCTAAAAGTACACAATTATCTGAAATTCAAGTGACATAGAAACTAGACTCAACAGTTGCGATTTGATATGCTATTAATAAATAAGATTGTAAGTTAAAATCGATACTAACACTATACGAAGCACTTCGTTTCGCTCTCACTGTGTGCTGGTCACTAGTGTCTGGCACGATTTCAATTATGTGGCTGTTGACGAAAAGAAATGTTATATAATGATTGTCGAAAGCAATCATTTCGACTTTGCTATCCTTTACTTATAAAAGTATGCGTTTTCTGAAAAGTACCGTATATCATGTGTTAGCAAAAGATTATACTTGGTAGTTTTGTTTGGTATGTTGAATAAACAGTCAGACTAATATTCTAATATCTAACATTGGCAGCATAGAATAATGGCAATGTTAGAAGAGACTAAACTCGTACACAATGCAGGCAGTGCCTATATTTATTTAGCTCCCCAGATACTAATGAAATGACGAATGACGATAGTGCCGATGAAGAATGTGGTGGAACATTTAACAATTTAAATCCCGCGCAGCTATCTTCTGAAGCTGAAGTAACAATACATGAACAGGACGGCAATGATAGAATCGATGAGAATAACATTGAAAATATTGAAAACGCAGTTGAAGATACGGAAGTTTTGAGAATAAGCGATAATCCGACAAATTGGTTTAGACATCCTCCAGAAGGTGGTGTATCATTCATATACCAATTATAGGGAAATACGAGGGGAAATCTGTAAAGCGGCCGTGACAGTGGAGTAAAAGAGGTTTGCCAGACTTCAATTCACTAAGGTCTAGAATTAGTCAGAACGTATCTGAGGTACCTGAGTGAAAAGCATCCCTACCTGCATTTTATTCATGAGAACTGATTCCTCTACAAATATTTGAATTCGGTTTTAACAAGAAACTTCTTTCCCATATTGTAAAAGAGACCATTCGTTATGATGTACAAAAAGGTATGAAAGTAGAATTTGGCGTAGATGAGCTAAAAGTATTTAACAGGATTCTACTAGTTCGTGGATACAATGTCAATTCTAGAAGGTGCATGTACTGGGAAGAATCTGAAGATGTAAAAAATATACTAGTTTCAAACAGTATGCGTAGAAATAGATTTGAGATCATAATGAGGTATCTCTATTTCAATAATAAGATGCATATTGACAAATTTAGAATATACGAAATAAGTCCTTATCTTCAAATGCTAAGGACATCCCTTTATGAATATATTATTTGGGAAACTGACTCCAGTATGGATGCAGCAATGACTACCTACTACGATCATAACGGCATGAAGCAGTACATAAAGGGCAAATCGATTCACTTAGGATTTAAATCTTGGTGTTGGAACATAAAATGTAGTTATCTCATTGATTTTTGCTTATATGAAGGAGCCAAAGGAGATGCCAACAAATGTAAAAAGGCTTTCGGCCTTGGTGGCACCATGATTCTGTAATTTTCCGACTGCCTCATTGCTTTTACCTCATTGCTTGTATGCAGACAATTACTTCACTTCGCCGAGACTAATTGATCATATTGAGAATATGAAACTTTTTATGATAAAACGAACAAGTTACTATTATGTAGATGGAATTCAACAACATTGTAAGTTTGGCTTCAAACTGTCAGGGAGTATAACCAACATACCAAGCAAATAGGTACCCATTCGCAGAAAATCAAGATAATTAAGCCAAATTTTATAAATACCTACAATGAAAATACGGGAGGAACGGATAGAATGGACCAAAACATTGGACAAGTTTGTTGAATGAGTTTGATGTCGAAAAGATGGCAATGGCCTCTGTTTTTGTGGGGTCTAGATTTTTATGTGCAACATGCTTGGTTACTTTGTCGCACAATGGGAGGGCATGTTGCAGATAAACCAGATGGGGATTTACTAGAATTTCGACAATAATATTGTCGAATAATATTGCAAAGTACTAGAATAATAGAAATAATATTGCAAGACACTTACTAACAAGTTACGGAACGGCTCGCAAACGACGCGTTCCTGACCAATCGGTTGCAAAAAGAACAAGCATGATAACGTCTCACTTGATAAAAAAAGGGACGAGTTGTGCTCTTTGTCACTCCACACCTGGCAAAAAATGTGCAAAATGCAATGTGGATTTACATGAAAAATGCTTTTTTAAATATCACGCTGAATAAAAATTACTTAGTTATTGTTAATTTTGAAATAATAAATTCACATGTAAGAACAAACTTTATTTGGTTTTGTATGTGATGGCAATGTAGGTGCTCGGTGTTGCGTTAATGCAACAGCCGATTTTTAAAAACACTGCAACAAAAATCAAAATATGTACATTAGAGGGTCAAATATAATCAGCTGCATGTAAAATTCCAAATTTTTCTCAGTTGCTTATAATTCGAATTTTGGGTACCAATGGATTTAAATTAATTCTATTGCAACAGTACGCCGTGCTTTTATAGGTGTGTTGATTTAAAGATACAAGAACAATAACGCAATTCTCGACAAACTTAAACTGACGTACCCGCAGATTTTTGATGTTTTCATAGACTTTATTCGTACATTGGAACTCGCGCAAAGCATTATATTACATAACGCTCAGTCTGCATTTTGGGCTTAGACCTGTTTCGAAATACGTTTTCTTTTATAAAATGAATCTATAAACCTTAAAATGATCATGGTGAGTGAAAATAGGATTCATGTACTTTATTCTGAAATTAATCATTTAAAATGAATTATTTAAAATTTTACATCGAGGGAATGGCAACCAGGCACACACGAAGCCGGGCGGGTTGCTAATACTAAAACACCAATATCCAGTAATACCCTATAATTTATTAGAATGTTCACGAACATTTGTTTATGACAACACCTAGATACCAAAGTCCAAACATTATAATAAGCTATCCTCTTCCTATTTTACATATTATTTCCTTTTATAAACCTAGTTTAACCCCATACCTTCTATAGCATAAAATAGTTTTAAGTTTATTTTCGATTTCAAGCCCGCGGTGAGGTGACTTGAAAGAAGAACGTGTTTCTTCATAAGGGAACAGGGCAGGTTTACCTGCTTGTCCTGAGACAGGAGATAAAACTACAGGACACTTCACATAACTTAACTTTATAAATCTCGATCGTTTCCCACATTTTGCCAAAGAATACTAGTAAATATTGAAGACAATATAAAGGTAAAGGTAAACTAACCTACAGTAAACTAAACGTCAATAAACGTACAAAAGGAAACAAATGGATAATAACGTGTAGAAATGTTTCGACCTAGAAATGTGGGTACAGACCAAATGGTGTAACAGGCCGACGATAATCAATTCAAGAAGACGAAGATCGTTAACAATCTAACGGGCTCACTTGAATAATATAAATCTTTACAATATGATGATTTTTAAATTATTATATTTTACACTAAACTATACACATATTTTATAATATATAGTCCGATGTATATATGAATATGTTAATTTAAGCAAGTGTATCGTATTTGATTTATTCATCTATGAGGACGGCTCTGGAATGCACTTCTCCTCTGCACCAATGGTGTTGAAGTTGACAGGATTAATAAATTATTCTTGGTTGACTAATACGTAGATGATGATTGAATGAAGCATTGGCGATGCAGAACCTTATCGATGCGCTGTTGGCGTTGTATTTTCGTAGATATGCGCGCAGGCGTAGAAATCAATTTAAATGTTACGATAAGTGGCTTTTTGTTGCTGAATAATGATTCTGAGAATATTGACTAAGAACATGCGTTGATGGAATGAATTTGACCTCTGCTGAAGTACTTAAACTGGCGTCGATGATGTCCCTTGCCCCTCGACTAGGCAACGTCTTCTTCTTGTGTTGCTCTCCATAATTTGCGCCGATGTCAAAGACGATGCGAAACAATATGAGATTACGAGTAGAAGAATATGATAATTAATTGTAAATCGAAAAATTCAGCAGAAGATGTATCGCTTGATACTTAACCTTTTATTTGTTTCGTAGAAGTTTCGTAGAATTTTGTTTTTGTTGAATTTAATTTTTTTCTTATTATATTCGTAGATTAGTATATTGTTTGAGTATTTGACATTTTACTATAACGCTTTAAGATCAGATCAACACTGGCTGCGATCATTCTCGCTGACCAAAAGGAATTGACTAGGTCATATTTCAGAATTTGAGCTTTCAACGACAACAACTCGAAAATTGCTTCTGATGTGGATTCTGGCCTAGAAGGCTCCTTTTATGCGAATTTTCTGGCAAGGGAAGCATTCGTTGAGTTGTAATGTTTTGGATAAGCCGATGCTTTCGACAGCGCCTGCTGCAAAAAAGGCGCAGTTCGAAAAAAGCCTCTGCCACAAAATTTTCAGGAAGGATATACTTCCGGCCAATCAAAAGTCTCTCCCTGATACGTTAAGAAAATCTAAGGATCAAAGTTGCATTATGTTGTTGACGGTTATCTAGTGAAAATGCAAGTAGTGGTGATTGGTAAAAGTGGTGGGTCACGCCAGCGATCGACAAAATAGCTTGATGCATCAATATATCAAAGTACCTCGTAGAAAAACGCCTCCCTCAAAAAAGACATTAAACTAATATCCAATCAGATTCTTAGGCGCCAAGAGGGTAAAAAGCTTAACAAACATTCAGAGAATTGTATTAGGATGAAATTTCCTGTCTAAACTCGCATAAGCCGACAAAGGAAAAATATACGTTAAAAAGAGTGGCTTCATTAAAAATACTAGCCATCCTAAAAGAAATACGTAAATCGTGGATCTTAAAATATATAATAAATTAGATCAAAAGTAGCCGTTCTTCGTTTCGGCAAGTACAAAGCTTTTACCGCGTTTATATGCCGCCGGCTTCCTATTGGCTCGTGACTGGTCTGGTGCTTTTATATTTATTTAGATGTGTGTAGGTTCTGGAAACTGATGACCTTGCACCTTAGTTTTCTTTCTTGCTTTATTTACATATTAAGATTATACAGGTTGGTTTTTATATATTTTTTCTTTTTAATTTAACTAATTTACTTATGATGAATTGATTGACTAATGTATATTAGATTACATTTAATTACACATTTTATATTTCTTTGATGAATTAGATTAGTCTATTTAGATATATTCTTATTAGAGGATTTCTCATTTCAAATGCCCTTCAATGGTCTATAGATACAGCCAGAATACAGTTTTTCTGCAACTAGTTTTCTTCAAGATAAAAAAAACTGACTGTATCGCTGTTTCTGTGGAATGCCACTCTCTAAATCCAAACAGTACATCCGATTGAACGCTATTTGCTATATCACGTTCAATTAATTGCACGAATATAATTTTCTCTACTATTTTACCGACAGTTGATAGTATGCTAATTGGGCTTAGGTCTAGTGGTGTCCTTGTATTTGGAATTTTTCTAATAGGTGTAAATATGCAGCACGTTGGTTTAACTGGCAAATCAGCTTTTTAAGAGACAGGTTTATAATATTTAGTAAAGGGTAGCCACAAGTATCAGACGACTTCTTTAGAAAACTAATTTTTACTTCATTGTCAATACACTCGTTTCTGAACTAAATGTTACGTTTCCTAATTTATTTAAGCTGGAATGGAACAAGTTTAATTCGGCTGCAATTTCCAAAACATTAATTATAATTTTACCATTAAATTCAAATTCTTTGATAGGTTCTATTACTGATCCTCTTGCAATTTCTTTTATTGATCGTCACATTTTTTCGGATTTCCTTTATTTCCATCAATTTTCCTATTGAAATATTTTCCAATTTTCTCTTCAATAATTTTCACACCATCATTTATATGTATGTTATAGGTATGTATGTTATATGAATATGTATGTTATATGTAGTTTTATATGTATACTAAGTTGAAATAGTAGACACCATTTGATATTTGTAGTACGCCTAATCTCTCTTTTTCATCCTTTCTTTTACTATCCTATAGAACAATGTTGTTGCCCGATTTTTAATTATAGTTCGCATAGAAGACTATCTCTCTTCAGATTTTTTAAATTTATCGTACACTTCATCCAGAATTGTCCTTTGGTATCCCCAATCGCCTCCAGCAAGTTGAATATTTAATATATCATAATTTAGGGTCTCTATGGATACTACGTGCTTTGTGGTTGCATGTTAAGAGGCATCCTTCATCGAATCCAGAACTAATCCGTTATTTTATGTATTTTTGTTTTGTAAACTTTAGGCCTCAATTTTACGCAAAACTGAAATGAAGAAAAGTGTCTCAAAAGCGGTAGTGGGGAAAAATTAAGCTCGCTCGCCAGAGTCATCTTTTAGAAATTAGCCAAAAAAGAGTCAAGAGAGGTCGTCGGCCATGCCAAACTGGACAGCGCAGCTATCCGCGCCGTAAGAAAATACGGGGAAATGTGAGTCAAGAGCGGCCTTAGGTCGCAGCAACGCGAACAGCATAGCTGCCCGCGCCATAGTCAAATCTGGGGACTGGGGGATTCATGCGTAGGCGATTTATAGATTAGACTAATGTTGTTTAGTTTGCCCTAAACACTATTTTGCAAATTGAACTGGGATTTATCAGGTGACGGTCCAAACTAAAGGGTTGAACTTTTGTTTTATGCAAGATATATCATGATTTCAAACACCTATGATTAATTGTAAGGGATCTGGGGTTTACTGATTGCTTAATTAGTGAAAATAATTGCAGGTCGAAAGAAAAGACAGCACACTTAAAAAAATTATTTAAAACTACTTTATTCAATTAAAATTACAAACTTTAGAACTTGGCATGATTCGATAGATTTAATATAAAAGAAATAATGATTTAATGAACAAACTAGGTATAGGTTTTTAGGAATTTTATTAATGACCTAGTCAAAAGCTATCTTATAAGATGGAGAGCTAAGTTTGGAATCACTTATATGATCGCTTAAAATCCTAAAGGAAAACTCAGATCCTTATTGAAGTTAAAATTTGAAATAATGTTAAAATGTTGTTATAATGAAATAATTATAGCAACAATATAGATTAAGACAACAATATAGGTTTACTTTCCCATCTACATTATGAAATTAAATGGATTGTTCCAAAAAATCTAGTTATATGCAATGTTTACTATTTTCGAAAAATCGATTATGCTGACTGCTGATTAGTTGTATCTAATGGTCCAATTTGTCAATTGACTTCAAACAAAACTTATAATATCGAAATTTCATATATTTATGTAAACTAATTTAGTCAATATATGTGCACTTTTTGGCACTCTATATCCTTTTACTACAAAATTCATTACGAATAAGTTTATCTACTACTCAACATGATATATATCTGATAATATTACAATCAGTAGATTGGTAGGATAATAAATATTATATTTAGAATTTCCCATCTGAATTATTACGAGAACATTCCTTCTACTACGTAGAAACACAACTTTGGAATGATTGTATGAGTTGCACGAAATCTGTCCCTCGAAACCATGTTCCCATATCAGAACTTCCGTTTTTGATCATGTATCCCTTTGAAGGACAATTGAGACAATACCTCTGGATTTGACGCTAAGTGAAATATTCCCCGAGGATCTTAAACATACCCTTCGATGTCGTTTTGAAAGGACCGTTGAATATATTAAGAAAACAATGCTGGCGCGTACCATTTTCGAGGATAATTCCTAGTTATGTCAATTCGATTTTGGGTTGACGTAAATTCATATTGACACAATAATAATTCAGTTAGTTTTGCTTTTAACATTCTCAAAATAAAAATAATTTCTGATAGTTTTCTATAGTTCTATATGTAATTGAAATTAATAATTAGGTTTAAATATTTTACAAGCTACAACGTTTACGAGTGAGTAACATGAAACAATTATTAATTTCTTAACTCAGTGCATGTATCAGGTGTGACAAGAATAGTTGATAAATCAGCACACAATTTGCTTTAAATCGTCTAATTCGAAAGAATCTTTTTTGAATATAAGAATTAGCCCAAATATAGAGCTCTGAGGTACATCAATTTTTGATGATGATTAAATAGTGGTACTGTTTATTTTGAAGTATAACATATTATTGGAAGTACTTGGTACGTAATACCAAGAAGGAAACATTTATAATTACAAGAGATGCCTTTAAAAGGCGGTTAGTTCAAGATGCATGGAATCATTTCATCCATTGTTATAAGAGATCATCGTCACCTTCCTTATTAGGAGCATCACTGTCTCAGTGTTTGATAGACACGGCTCTCCTTACAAAGCCCTGGCTGTTTTAGAAATGAATTAATTCGCCTTATGAATTATTAATATATGAATCCATCCAATATTACACTTGTTTAAATGATATTCGAAATTGATGTTTATAATTATTATAAATAGTTATTATTGGCATTATAGAGCCGTAAATGTGATAGGTGATATAAGGCATCATTTAACCAACTCAACAATGAAGATATTATATAAACGAGAAAGACTTAACAATTAAATCATTAATTACCCTATCCATGAAACTCTCTATATTACATTCAAACGCAGCATTCGCTATAATTAGATTATGATTAAATAGTGCTAATATCTATTCTTAATTATAGCATATTATTTGAAATTACTGAAGAAGTGTGACTTTCTGTAGAAGCTCTATTTTGGATGATAGCAATTAAAGTTTGTTTTCTCCTATTTAGTTGTAGTAAGTACTGAAAATGGTGGAGTAACTATTTCTGGAACAGCGGGTGTTATTCAATAGAAGCACAGTGCTTGAAATCTAAATAAGAAATCTCGTTTATTAGAAAATTAATCAGTCTTATATATGAAATGTATAATACAGTTGTCGTGATACAAATAAATAATTAAAAGATGATTTAGTCTTCTTTATAAATAGAACCTTTTTACATGTTCCTTTTTTGAGTATCGTTGTATTGGCTCCGTAAAATCTAATGTATATACTTGTTGTAGACAGGTGACCAAAAATTGTTACATGCATGCTTTTTACATGCATTCGTTTTGTTACTTAATTGGTAGTAGATTTTTCGCGTGCTGTGATACTAAGTTCTAATAAATGGAAGCTAATGCTTTACGTTAGTTTGTATGTATTTTATTTTGTTCATTACATATCGATTTTACATAATATAAGTGCTTCAATTTGCGTTATTACATATTTCTATCACGATAATTTATATAAGCCTTTTGAAACACCTACAATTTTTTATTATATTTTCCCAAAGGATTTCTTTATTAATTGGTCGAGAGGGTTTCTTTATTACTGGGATATGTAATAAACAATGTAATGAATATAAATTATAACAATATAAAAAATAATGTACTAATAATGTCAATATGAAATTTTACAATTTATAAAATGTAGCTTAGACGTAAATACATTAACTACGATATAAGGTCAAAAACTTTTTTGGAATTATCACGGAGCATAAGCATCATGGTACTTATTCTGTAGATATCCCCACTGGTCTAAAAGTTAATAATATACTACATTCAACATTTGGTAATATGTGTGAGTATAAGAACCGTAGCTCTCATCCTTCGGATATTCCCTGCTAGTTTAATGGACCAATACATCAGAGTTGAATTATGTGATTGTCTAGAAATTTCAAATCATTTATCATGAACATTTCATAATTTAAATGAATATCGCTCTGTTGAATGATGAGAAAATGACAAATATATGAGCAAAACATATTTTGGAGTGTACAAATTTGATGCACCTCTATTCTCCAGACATTACCCTGTTTTACACGTTAAACGGTAATATATGATTATCATCATCTAATTGTACCGTATGTAGCGTTTGCATCTACAATGGAGAGTATCATGTATAGGAATAATGTACCGAAAGGGCCTTCGTCAGTTGAAACAAAGGGGTGTGTCTGCGATATTGTGGATTCGTAGGAAACAGTTGCTTCAATCTAGTAAGTGTTGTTTTAAACCTTATTGTAGCGATTACGATACTTTTATTATACCACAATTAAATCTAAACAGCACATCCAACTTAACGATGGTCCGGCCTAGTGTTTTATTCTGAATTAAGTGGACTAACTGGGGGATTTAGATTAGATCGTTCCGCATCAATTATTCAATTAATAACAATGCCAGAAGTAGCTAAACTAAAGTGCTATCTTATAAAATAATGAAGGAGTCAGGTACCTATAATTGTGAGCAGGGGATTGC
>WYDF02251780.1:0-34811 GCA_009867245.2 Adranes taylori
ACAATGCCAGATGTGACTTTGGCGAAACGTTGGCACACTGAAATGCCTACCACGCGAGATATAACCCTGAAGACAAATAACTACACATCGGATTACACTCGCGGCAACCTCAAATATCAATATATATAACCAGTTCCTCATTGCCCCTGGCTCGACGTGCAGAATTCAGTCAATAGCTTATCAATAGTATTCAATAGGCTTATCGATACGACTCAATAGCATTCAATCGATAGTTCAATCAATCGCTTCTGGACTATATAGCGTACCTTAAAAGACAGAATTATCAAATACTGTGTGCAAAGAACGCCTTTACCGCACAGCGTTAACTTACCTTTACAAATCGACTGGTACCCTAATCAACTTTGGATCTAATTGAATGTTGACCTGATTGAATGTTGAATTACTACACTAAGTATTGTCACTTTAGATAACAATACTCAGGCGACTGCATAAGCTATTCTTAGAAAATTTTTGTCGATCTGCTCCTTATTGTGACGTACTATTTGTTACGTGAAGATATAGAAGATATGAGATTCGTCTAGGTTTTGTATGAACCTAATTTATTTTCCCATTAAATTTTGGAATCGGACGAAACGTGGTGAATTACTATGGAGGAACGTAGCTCGTAATTTACCCAAGTTGACCGGTAGGGGTAGCAGATGACTTAGAAACCGGTACCGACAGTTTTAATCGTTTTAAGCTTTAGTTTTAATAGGTATAGGCGTGAACAAATAAAAGCGTGAATAAATCTAAAGTCAATATAATAAAAAGCAACTCAAAGAAAACAATAATAAAATCAATAATTCCAGTTAATTAATTCCAGAAAAATATAGTTCGTTATAAAAATGGCAAATAAAATCAAGCGCCGGAAAGTTACTTCTTTTACTCAATCCTCACTCAAAAAAAACACTAGCTTGAATTGGCTCAATAACAAAATAGTTCACCCCGCATTCCCGAACAGTTACTTAACTATGAAGAATGTAAGTAGTATTTTACCTTTACGCAGTATGACGAATTTTAAGTAAGTAGGGATATTATAAGAATTGCAGTAATAATTGAGGCAAGGTGGACACGTGTTTCTAGCATAAAACCCTATGCTAGAAACACATGTCCACCTTGTCTCAATTTTTACACTAATTCTTATAATATACTTTCCATCACAATTTTCGAAATTAGCACCTACTTAGGTACTTAAATGTCTAAGCTAATTTATTGTTTTATAATTTCACTTTTGCCGGCCCAATACTTTCAATTTATTTATTTATTTATTTATTTTAATACTATTATAAAACACTTTCAACTAACAATTATTGATTACTTTGTTATTTTAAATGTCACTTTCAACTTATTTAATAAATTAATTTAAATACTGATAATTATTTATTACTTCCGATACGACGACGGACATAGATTCTAATTTTTATTTTGATTATTACTTTCAACTAAAAAAAATTCAGCGCTCTGCTTAAGGTGTTATCAGTTTACCCCTATTAATCTTCCTCATCTCGTACCTCTAACACTACTTTTTCCTACTTCTAGTAAATCGCTAACTTCTAATATGTTCTCACCTAATTATCTATTAACACTATTCTAATAATCACTTTCGACCATAATGGTTTCATGTCCAATCAGATCTGCTTTCTTTACTCACACTTATATAGTATCACAAGGTACGCTTTCAGTAATTATTGATTTACTACCAATTAGATCTATTCTCGCTGATACAGCGGCACAAGAACGTAGTCTATTGATTATCACCAATCTCTGCTACTAATAATTTCTATAATTGACTTCATCGACCGATTATCGTCATTGACGTTTTTTCCCTATGAAAGAAATAATGCTACTCTTCGGTGAAATTCGAACTCAACCAATATGCGAGTGTCATGTTCTGAATGTTTATACATTATATTTTATTTCATGAAGTAAATTTTAATGAAGCTCTTAAGTGTGAAATAACATTTTCTATTCTTGCATCTAGTTTGTATTGCACACAAAATGCTTAAACCACTAAACATTTCAAAGAATCTATCCATCTTAAATAAATTACATGATTCTTGATTGGTAATTGTACAAAAGTATATATATTAGAACTAAATTCAAATGATGACAAATCTCAGCGTTACAATATTAACTATAAGATACTGTAGTGCCTATTGTAAGTATGTGATGTAAAACCCCAAATAGGTTAGTGAAAACATTGCTTGCGCCACAGTTTTTGTCCAAAATTTTATTTTTTGTAAAAATATGGTAAAAACTGTGTTGACACTACTTTTTATGGCGATATTAGTACATAAGATAATTAGTATTAAGGTGATCAGTACTACATGATCAATCTTTTGCTTTATGTAAGACATATAAATCTTCTGATTTCTGCTTTATGAATTCGAATCCATCCACAAATTCTTTTAAAGCTGTACAATGACTTAAATCTATTCTAACTGCAAATAATAACTTTGTTACATTCAGTTTTTTTATTGTGTTTGCAATGTGAGCACATACGTCATACGAGCATGTACGAGCTCGTCTTACAATTTTCATAGAAAGTTTAGTGTGACTGAATATAATAGATTTTTATCGGAGAAAATAATGAACAAATTGAAAATAATTAAGAAGTAAAATAAATAAACAATTAGCATTAGATGTATTAAATTGTAACTTATATGACAGATATATTCCTGGAAATGATATGAATGAAAACAGAAATCCATACGATCAACGCGGTAGCCCATCCGATTCGCTCTTGAACTACCGTCATGATGCCGAACCGAATATTCGAGGTAGGGCTGGAAGTAGTCGTGCCCCACCGATAAACGAAATGACGCATCGTTCAATGCATAAACGGGAGGACGACAATGTTCGTCGACCGAGGTTGGATGATATTGATACTGAAAAAATTGAACGCGAAAAATACAAGGAGGAACGAAATGAGGTGCCAGATGATGAGGATAGTCGTCCGCCACAAACAGTTATGCAAATTGATAACTTGTCAGTTACATGCAAGGAGCAGGATATATATAAATTGTTTTCCGATTATGGCGAGATCAGAGTCATTCTGGATACTACTTCGCGCAATAAGAGAGCTTATGTACGATTTAATAAAGAAGAAGATGCTAAACGGGTATGTTTCCTTATTTGATGATTATTCCTAACTTTTAAAATTACCGCTAACTTTTAAAGCTGCTATAACATTGTCATTTAGAGACTTTCCCCTGTTTGTTTACTTTTTATTTATTTTGCTCTGTTAAATCCAGGGTTGACATCAGAATTTATATCCAATGGTCTGAGCAAACATGCCTAACCGAGCGCAAACATGAAATATTGTCACGTTCTATTTCGGGGAATAATTTTGCTTCCAACGCGACTGACAAGGGAGAATATTTTTAATGTGGTACGCAGAGATTCTCTCCTAAGCTACATGATCTTCTCGTACAATAACTACCAAATGCTATTCACTTTAATATCCACTTTAATTTACCTACTACGAAATGACGTAATAACCTCCAGTTTGCCTACACTGTTTAGAATAAAACACAACGTTGTCAGCGCTGTATTGAACTTTATCTGACTTCGTCAACTAACAGTATAATTAAACTACGGCCAGTGCGGCGCAGCCCTAACATCCACCAATCGTCTTTCTTAGTCAAGGCTGTTTGAATAAAACAGATGCATAAATTCTACTAACTGTGATTTATTACAAACTGTGATGTTAATAATGATTTCTTTAAAGTTACATGCAAATAAAAAATAATCATTCGTACATCCAAAATAAATAATGGCTCATCAAAATAATAAAATTAAATAATGTTTGTGTTCAATTACTACGTGCAAATAGATTAATAAACATGGCGTTTCGTCAAATAAATTCCTCATTTTTTTTTAAATTATTTTACATACTTATATTTTGTCGTTCCTACCATCACAAACTAGAATTATACGTTACGTCGTTAATTCATTTCTATTTATTTTAATTTATCTCAATAAATAAACTTGTTACTTAATCAATTTGATTTTATGTTATGCAAAGAATTCAAACTTAACTCTACTATGCCCCATATCTTACTTCCAACACTTATATTGGCTGCCAGAGTAATAATTTCAAGTCATTTTCTCTAGGGGTCAAGGTAAAACTTTGGAAGAAAATACATTTTATTTACCTAAATGTTTAAAGTTCAATATGTTAATATATAATCCAAACTAAAAAGTACTATCTAATGTGAGATCACCGGTGATACGCATGACATAGAGATTAATTTTTAATACTATGCCATGAGTATCAGCCGTCATCACGCTCATAACTTGAAATTTAATACATTAACAACATATGTTTATTGCAAATCAAAGGAATAAGTCAATTACATAATTTAATGGATTTTTGTAAAACATGGTATACATAAATATTTACACAATCTTCACAAGAAGTAGAAACAAATTTAGTTTTTTCATAGCTTCCAATTTGCCACTTTGCTTGGCTATAATATCATAGCACTGTACGCATCTTTTTCTTTTCTTTCGATTTTTCTCAGTTCTTTCTTCTGTATGTGCTTTTTACTAATAGTCACATTAAGTTTTATTGTCGGGCGCAATAGCTCCAGCACAAGCTGTTCCCAAAAATCTACAACCTCCATGTTTTTCTCTTATGAAATTTAAAAACAAAGAATTGTTTACTACGTTGGTGTTCAATAATAATTCAAAAGCAACTTTATGGTACTATCGTATAGTTTTTCGTAGAGAAGAAAAGCAGCTAGCAATCTGGTCCGACACATTAACCCCATCCTTTCCTTTATTGTAATCTCTAATAGCCTCTGACTTTTTAACTGTTTCCCCCATTCTATTGTTTCTTCTTATTTCTTTTAATGCTATGCCGTGTTTAGTTGTCAAGAACATCACGTCTCGCTTATCCTTCCATTTGGCAAGTACAATACCATCACTCCTTTCTTTCCCAATGATTTCTCGTTTAAAATTTGAATTAATTACATCTTTGAGGAGACCTTTCCTGTTCTTACGTAGGGTTCCTAGAAGGTGCGTCTTTTCATTTAATAAATCCTTGCTAAAGGGAGTGAAGTGTAGAAATGATCTACACTACAGATCTGCCGCCGTACCTATAATCTTAGTGAAATCAAGAACAACTTGATGTGAAAATGCATTACTATTTTCACATCGATTTGTTTGACCCGTATATAATTTCATCCGCAATGTGTAACCTACAGGAGTACTAAGTTTAAATATTTTTAAACCATAAAAATGCCTCTTGTTGAGTATATATTGACGAAATAACAATCTACCTCTGAAAGGTATCATTAATTCGTCAACGGCAATTGTCTCGCCGGGTATGCTGCTGTTGAAAGACAGTTTGCACCATATCAAAAATTTCGAATTTTGTGGAGTCGATCACTAGGCTCACATAAATAATTGTCAGCAAAATGTATCTACCGAAGCAACAACTAAAATCTATTTCAGCTCATTATGTTTGGCACAAGTCCATTTTGATATAAAACATAAAACAAGTACGGCAATAATAAGCTATTTTGGGATATTTTACTATTTCCATATACATTAGCAGTCCAAAAAATTCATGATCTCATCTCTATTACTTTCTTTCCAAGCATTAATTCTGGCAGAATGGTTATGCGTTTTATCAGATTTTCTTTTTGCAGCATTTTTATTTGTCTCTTTTACAATCAAATCTAGAACTTTTTCGTTCAAAAATTGTCGGTAAACATGATATGGTGTAAGGTTTACTCTGTTTTCAGGAAAAGAATTATTGTAATAAAACAAATTTTTAATTAAATAGGTGCTAATTTCGGAAATTGTAATTGATAAAGAATTATAAGAATTAGTTTAAAAATTGAGGAAAAGTGGACACGTATTTCTGGCATAGGGGCAGCCGCTATCAACACTCTTTTTACAACTATATGCGCAAGGTATCATTGCATCGGGTTACGAATCCGATACTTAATCAGTGCGCTACATACCTCTGTAAACCAATTCTTATAATTTTCATTTTGAACGCAAAGTGTATGCAAATTTGCATATATTAGTTAAGATGTTAAATATTAAATGTGTAATGTGTTTGGATGAAATAGCACCTTACAAATTGAGATGAACTATTAGTCTTTAATCTAACCAATGAAACAAGGCACTTTAACAATCAATGTTCGGCTCGTATAAACTTCTGTTGGGTTCTTTTTCTGAGAAGCGTCGGACCACCCTAAAGATGGCCAAAGTTCTTTCTACAGTGATATTAATTGAAAGATGTTTTACAATCAAAGCTTAACACTTTAATCAACATGCGTACTTCATCTCCAGTATTAGAGTTCGAAAAATTTGTCTTACTGCTAGACAGTAAATGCTACTTACATTCTTCATTTGTAATAAAACACTTCAGTGCCATGAAATTTTAGATCAAAATTAACTGAGCTGCAATCAACTTCGTGCCATGATGTTTCTTCGTTTTGGTTCTGTGTATCTCCGTCTAGATTATCATTTTCTTCATCTAAATCCGAATGATCTTGTATATGTACATTTTCAGCATTAGATTCTTCTTCGCTGCCTTCTGAATTCGATTCTGATCCTGAAATTTTGTATTCAGATCCAGAATCAATAAAGGCTGCTTCCACTTCTTCTTCGTTCAGCCTCAGTTAAAAATCTACTAAGATTGTAATCTTTACTGACGTTGGAACGTTTTGCTCTCACTTTGCTTGTGCCGGGTTCATCCATAATAATTACACCCTGTAATGTAATATTTGGTATAAGACAATTAAAAAAAGTTAAAAGTTAATTACTTTACATGTATTTTTATAAAGAAACAATATATCTGTTTAGATTTTTAATTCTTAATGTTTGATGTAAGTAAATTTATTATAAAATTAACCACATATAAAATATATAAAACAATTTTGAATAAAAGTCATACGATACTAAATAATAAATATTTTCCACACTTATGAGTAATCATATTCAAATACTTACTTATAGATGATCTGTATCAGTTAACTATATTTTAAAACAACACAGGATTATACCGATTATAACATAAACAATACTACTGTTTAAAATAAGAGCTGACTTGCTAGTTTAATAAATTCACCAGATACCGGCAACCGATTTTAAAGCAATGTTTCTAAAGTTACTGCTGTGAGTCACGCATGATGCGCATGGCACAAGTGGCTGTAAGCTGTGAATCACCGGTCATACATATGGCAGGCAATATGTTAACAATTTAATTTCTTCATAATTCAATTTGGAATAAATTATAATTTTATTTAATACATGATTTTATTTTCAAAACGCTGACTGATAAGGATTCACCCTACAACTTAAAATTTCTTGTTACCGACTGTTTATTTCGGTGAGAGCTGTGTGTCTTTTATTGCTTTCTTAGTCACCCACAGCTAGCTCGTCTCGGCACCTCGGTGCCTTCTGTTAGTAACATGTAACATGGGCTGGTGGCCGCGGATTAGGTAAAAGGATTTGTTGAATGATTAATTAGATACAATAGACACTAATTAACGATAAATGATTTGTTCTACATTTTCATTGTAAAACTTATGAAATATTTAAATGACTTACAAATATCTAGAATACAAAACTATCTACCATAGAACTAAATTAGAACGAGGACAAATTTCCTCGTTATAATATAGTGCACTAAGAATAAATTCCAATTAAATATCAATAAATGCGAATATCATATACGGAAGATAAACCTTTATTTTCATCTGTAAAGAAACTAAAAAGATTTCAACACACAGGTTGCATCAACTTACTGTATAACTCATTCGTCAGTTCTAATCTTGAGTATTGTATAATAATATTGAACCCATTGTATTATATACACATTAACCGTTAGGGTCAATTGAAATGTTTCTAATATTGCCTTTAAAGGGGAAAAAATTATGCTTAATACGTCATAGACACCTAAAGATTTAACCATTACATTTTAAAAATTAGATATCGGAACTATGCTATCTATTTTGGTTACAAATAAATTAGCACCTAGAGAATGCAAAGTCTACTATCCAATTTATCCAAGTCTACTATCCAATTTTGAATTTGGTATGAATCTAACCTTTTATAACTTCATCACGAGTCACGTGATGAAACGAATTGAGAAGACGCTGAGATGTGAAATAATTGATAGAAGTAAACATTTTTTATTTTATTAAAGTATTTTGTATGTTTTTGTAGGTTTTTAATCACAGTGATCGCATTAAACTTGATGGAAAGCAATTGAATATGCATATGTGCAAGATGAGCGAATACGAAGAAGCTCTAAAACATTATGTTCCACCTCTAGAGAATATTCCAGTGGAACAAAAGCCAGTAAAGACACTAGCTGAAGTCTCAAAGATTGTTCTACTCAGCGGAATGCCGTTAAAAACTACTGATAGAGATATTATTGATTTTTTCTCCGATATAGGTGTTATACCAGCCAAAATTGAATTGTTGCGCAATGATGAAGGTTTTTCTGGTAAGTGAAATCATCAAAATATATTTTGTATATGTCTGGTATTTTTCTTCATTGAATGCTAACCTTTCTTCTTTAAAATACCGAGTGTTTATAAGGCGATTCTACTCTTTTAAAAGAATTGGCCGTTGAAGAATATTAACAAAATCAACAAATTAATTGTAATTGAGTAATATCTACGTCAACCAGTAGATGATTCACGTCCAAATTTAGATAGATGCATATATTGCTACACAAAAGTGTTTACAAAGAATAAACTTAACAATAAAATATGATTAATACTGCAGAATTTAATATTGCATGTACATTGGTTATATTACTTACTTATGCGCTTATTTAGATATTCTTCATAAGTATAGAACGCTTCTTTAATTAGGAATTCTTTTACAACATTCTTAAATTTGTGTTTTTCTAAATTCCTTATGGGTACTGATAATTTATTGTACAGTTGAATAGCCAGGTATCTTGGTCCATTTTGTGTCTTTGTTGGGCGACAGAAATCCTTTCTAATATTTTTTTTGAGCTTGGTATCGTGTTTATGAACTTTTTCTTGTAGTTGGAAGTTGTTTAAATTGTTCTTTACCTAGATCAAATATTAGAGTATGTAGATGGACGGCAGCGTTAACACTTTGAGCTTTGTCTTCTCTATAAC
Organism: Adranes taylori; assembly: GCA_009867245.2. Taxonomy (NCBI): domain Eukaryota; kingdom Metazoa; phylum Arthropoda; class Insecta; order Coleoptera; family Staphylinidae; genus Adranes; species Adranes taylori. The sequence continues at coordinate 9,123 of WYDF02251780.1, forward strand.
TTTGTAACTAAGCCTCGCGGCACTCTTCTCTATAACTGAGTCCTGCTACTATAAGAATGCTCGCTCTTTGAAGACGGAAAATTATATGTCGGGATGGAGAATGGCCCCATACCAGGATGGAATATGAGATAATCGAGTGACTCATTGCATTCATTTCTGTTATGATGAGTACCACATTCTTTTTTATTTTAGTTAATACATAATTCATTCGAATTGAACCATATGATTGCTCTATTTATCATATTTTGGTTTTCTGTTAAAATTTCAAGATTATCCCCGCTATTAGGTAATGTTGTGTCATCTGCGTTGTGTTGTATTATATTGTATTGTACACATGGTAGGGTTGTATTGTACACACTTTGAGTATTGTGCAATATAGTCAGGAAAGTAATTAACAAATATTAAGAATAGAAGCGCGCCTAGAATCGATCCTTGTGGAACTCCTCTAGTTATCCGTAATTATTCTGATGTGGAATTATTAAACTTGACACATTGAAATCGATCACTTAAGTACGATTTTATTATGTTTACACTAGTGTCATAAAATATGTAGCACTTTATTTTTGCTATCAGTGTTATGTGACACGCAGTCAAAATTCTGTGTTAGTTCATGGAACATACTACAATAATAGTGTTTTAAATACAAAACATGAAAAAAAAAATTGTTGCTTGCCTTGAAGTTGAACGTTAAGGCCATTTAGATGTGTTGTAATATCACAAAAGAAGAAGAGGTCATAATTCTAGGATTCGTCTTCAAGCGTAGGGAATTCCTTTGCTTCGTCTTTTAGGAATTTAGATATTTACTTCTTCAAAGTAGCGAATCCCTGAAGCACTTTTCCTGGGCTTAACCATCTCACTTGTGCATGGTGTCTTTAGTCGACGTGTGTATCTTCAAAAAAGGTTGAAAAACTTAGGTTTGAGTCCTCTTGATTTTATATAGTTAATTAGATTTTTATATAGTTGACTAGCTGAACTTATTTTTCAAGCACTTTATCACTTCATTGAAGATATCTTTTCCAGTTGTGCGATCTGACATGGAGCGCATTCTAACGAGTTCTTCAGTAAGTTCTTCTCTATTTTTTTTTCTTTCTGCTTTGATTCATGGCACTTGAAATATTTCAAGCACACGTCAATAAGTATATTACCAAACTAAAATCTAGACAACAAGTTCTAGACAACAATTTCTAGACAACAATTTACTCACAATTTTAGACAACAATTTTACTCAATAGGACAAACACAAAAAGACTACTCTGCATAGAAGACAATACTTTTTGAACTCACATACGCTACCGAGTACTGATCGTAAACTGAAAGAAATCGCTAGCGGGACGAAGTGGGGCAAAGTATGCACAGAACTATATACAGCAAAACAGATATAAGATGTCGAGCGATGATTTAATTTTGTCTGTTCTACTGTACTTCGGTGTTAGTTGCAACAGCGATTTTAATATCCAGAAATGCAGTTGATTTGTCCTTGTACCTCACTTTACAAGAAGAAGTATTGTTTAATGCATGTAGTGCAATCGGTTGATTTATAGAAATGTTACTAAAAGCAATTAATTAAACAACACTTAGGACATGTAAAATTTTGTAAGAACATATATCTCAAAAGAGTGATTGCCTGGGGTTTAGCGGGAAAGAAAAATCTTTATAAAACTGCCGTCGGGCCAAAACAGAAAGACGACAAGCAGGACGCGAAGAGTTAAAACTCATTTTCGGAGATACTTGATTCGCTATGGAAGAATTGTTACGAAAATCAACGTATATAAAAATGCATTGATATATACGGACAATATTTTGAAAAACAATAAACATATGTTGTTATCATAATGTACATTAGATTTTTACAATGTATAAAAGGCAACCCTCCTATGCGAAAAGATTTATAGAGTATTGTTTTATCTGCTCTTAATTGTTTTATTTATTTTATTTTATTTATTATGCACATACTTATAGCTTTGTTATTACCAGGTGAAGCTCAGTGCGAATTTTTATCGAAAGAGGATGCCTTACTTGGTTATCAGAAGAAAGGTATGCCTATGGGCAATGGCACTGTTAATATAATTTATGTGCCAGATCCTAAAGAGATTAACGAAAAGGTCAATAATGAGCACGATTCTAGATCTAGGGGAAATGAAGAACCTCGAATTCATCCGACCGAAGGCCATAGGCCATTAGAGGAGCCCACTCCAATTATGCCATTTCCTACACTAGACTCCGGAGCGTTTAATGCATTGTTTGGTTTTGCTGGACTGCCGCCGTTAGACATGTCTCATGTACCGATGACTGGATCACCCATGTCACATCCAGGTATTATACTATAGCTTTCATCTTTATAAACGCAAATGCTAATATTGTAATCACTATATAATTTTTTTATTTAGGTCCACAGCCTTTAATGGCAGATATAAAAGGTCCTCCGGGACCTATTGGACAAGATAATCCTCATGCGAATGATATGATGTATCATGGGGGGTTTCCGGGAGAAATGATGTCCCATCAGAATAATGGTCATGGTCCTATGGGCGGTATGAGACCAATGCATGGAGGTATGGCACCTCCATTCTTTTCGGGAAGGTAAGGCATTTGTTAATATAAAATGTATATTTTGAAATCGTTAATAATTTTGTATTTTAATGACACATACATGTTTAAACCAATCGTTTTGTTGTGCTGGGACGGTAATCATGTTATGACCTATAAAGCATGCTGGCAAAGTTAATAAACAAATGCATAACTTAAAACATAGATTCATGAATGAAATATCAGTGAAGATATACCCTAGAGGGAGGGGACGTTACTTCGGATCAGCACTATTGCTCGCCTAATTATGCATTAAACTGAAAAGAAACACGAAATCAACAAATCATACCCGGATCTAGTGACGCAACATTCAAGTAGTGAGTCATCAACTCAGTGCAACCAACGTTAGAGAGATAGGTGCTGTGTTGCACCGAAGGAGTGTTTTGGAGCAGTGCAATTAAGAGGACAAGAATCACTGGTCAGAACATATGGCAAAAGGAAAATAGATAAATTTCTGAATAGCTTTATAGATACAATATAGACAACATTGAGAAATGTAAATCACGGCTGAGAAAAACATGGATCACTGATGATCTATTGCTTTGACAGAAAAGAGTTTAAAAGCAAGAACGAGCATCAGTACAAAAAACGAAATACAATAATAGCAAAATATCTCATACGTTAATACAAACAAATAGAAAACTATGCCAAAATCATGACATAAATAATGAACACTACAAGCTCTTTATAAACTTACAAGCTATCTAGAAGATATGCCAAAAAAAATTATATATGGCGACATGCTATTATACATATTGCTAATCCTGTTCACAGGCGAATATTGCATTACATAACAGCATCTATTATAGGGGTTAAAAGTAAGGGATGTCCTATTTATTTTTGTGATCGTCTGAATCAATTAAAGCATTGATTAACTTAAAGCCAAATATAATATTGTTATATTTCCTCCGATTACTAAAATTAATCATGTTGAATTGGCGTAACAAAATATTATTTTCAAACCCCTTGGTGGGTATTGGTTACTCACTTTGAATGCAATAAATTTAAGAAATCTCCTTTGAATAGACTCTACTTGGTTTATATATTTTTTATAATAAGAATTCCACATAAAGGAACAATAATCAATTCTAGACATTACCAAGGATTGCTATAATAACTTAAAGTAATGGACTCTTTTGGAGTTTTTGCATGATCTGATAATAAAACCCAAGATTATGTTACATTTTTTTAATATTGTACGACAGCCAATATCGCCTAGTTTAAGAGAATAGAATGACTTAATTTGTCGAATGCTTTCGAGAAGTCAGCACAGTAATACCCCGGTCATACGTACGCAATGGTTCCGGAACATGTACATAAAACGAAAATGTACTTAAAGCGAATCCCTAACTTATTTTGATTACCAATGTAGAATTTTAATTATCAATTACCTATAAATTCAAAAATTATATAAATAAAAACAAGAATGTAACTTCACACTTTTATTTCACATATTACACAAAAATAAATTCTAAAAACTTGTATATATAACATGCATGTATTAAAAAAAATTGAACAATATTACATAAACTTATAAAAATTCAACAATGTTACAAAAACAAACATTTAATTACTGCAGAACGAGGAAGACAATGGCGTATCGTCTTCTATTTCAAAAAGTTTTATTAGGTCTTGAAGTGGATACACAATTTCCGATTTTCTTCTGATTTGGTGCTGGATGGCGTGATCTTTTCAATAAAAAAAATTTCAACAACTTTGTACAGTAAGCTTTTTTCTTTTTCCTGTACAATTCTGAATAACAAGAATATGCCTTCATAATATCACTATTAACCTTTGAATTTCTTTCAACATGTGGATCATGTTTTTCAAAAAGAGCCAGCCATTCTCTTTTGAAAACATCTGAAAGCATCTGATAGAATTTGGAAAGTTAGTGCCTCAGATTGTTTGGTGATTTCTACCACATCTTGTAATAAATCTTCAGAAATCTTTGTTTATTTAGATCTTCATTGCTGAACTACGTCATCCGAATCTACTTCCAACTCTTAACTGCGTACGTAAAATATGTTCGTAGGAGTGAAACATTGTACGTATTGTAGAAGATACGGGTAAAAAAAATGTATATCTGTATATACAACGTCTACCTGTTGTCGGTTATTTAATGAACCGCAGATGAACTGCGGAAATAAGCTACGATTTGTGCAGGTAGATCTTCCAGGATAGAAATCGTCTTGTTGTTCAGATATGAGGTGTTTAGTAGCTGAAAATAATCTGTTATGAATGCACATCTCGAAAGTCTTCGAGAAATTTGAGACAAGTGAAATAGGGCGGCAATTAGGATAAATCCTTAACATCGCCGCTTTTAAATATGGGAGATATGCAGGTTAATTTCCACATAAAGGGGAAAACAGTGTCTATATTAAGAGACAAGTTAAAGAGTCTTAGAAGTGGTTGACATAAAATTGAAGCAGAAGAAAACTGGGAATTTTGTCAGGTCCATGAGTCATACTGTGTTTAGAGATTTTAGAGCCTGCAGCACTTCTTCCTCTGTTAATCCAGGAATGATAATGTTTGCATAATTTATATTCTTACTTGGAACCTCCTCAGCAGTAGAAGAATCGTCATTGTAAACACTTTTAAATAATTCTGCAAAAGAGTACGATATCTTGTGTATGAGATAATTCGTGATTTTTATGAGAGCATGATTTCATGGCGAGGGTGTCTGAAATTTCGCCGTATATACCAGATAAACCCCACAATATATCAAAATATATTAACTCTGTTTCCTGATGGTTACACCTTGAAATTTACGCCGGACAAAATGGGTGACGCCATAATAAAAGGGCATTCGCATGATATAGTGATGAGAATGTGATATATCTTATGACACGAAGGGCGTACAGTAGCTACTGGTAGCTTTAATACAAGTGTGCCCTTAGCTGAAGAACTTTTACAAAAATCTACCTATATTTGTGGTACTGTTAAAGTCAATAGGAAATTTCTTCCACCAGAAAACAAACAAAAACAGAGATGAGGTACTATTCTTAGTTTACAAAACCGCAGAGCCAAATTTCTAAATTGGACGGACAAAAGGTCAATTTCCTACTTTCAGTTTCCTACAGTTAACTACTTGCAACAAACATATTTGTGTCATAATCGAGGGAAGTCACGGAAAACTGAAACCTAATGCAGTTTTCGGCTACAATAATACCAAAAAAGGTTTTGATATTTCCGACCAAATGACTCTTATTATAACTGCTTGAGAAAAACTGTGAAGTGGTATAATAAAATTGTTGTACAATTGATTTGTGAGACCTCAATTACAAATTCTTGGTACATTCATCAGAAGTGGGGGAATAAGCAATTTGATTAGTTAATGCAGATGACGGATTCTAGAAGACTAAGTTTGGATGACATTCTCACATAAATGTGGCTCAATTTCATGTACGACGCGAGTGATGTTGTTCTTTAGAGCAGCAATCATCTGTGGTTTGTCGGCATATACCAAAGATTTTACATAACCCCAAAAAAGTCTTCAAATTTTCTCACGCAATAAATTCAGTGTATCGCGCGAGGTGTGATAGATAGCGGCATCTTATTGGAACCATATATTGGTGAGGTGTATACTTTCCAAGAAAATCAGTTACCATCGCCCAGTTACCATCCGTTCACAGTAAGCACAGCACCATTTTCGTCCTCGAAAAAATAGGGGTCGATAATTCCGCCGGACCAAAATCCACACAAAACATTTACCTTTTCAGAGTAAAGTGGAACCTGGTGATTATTCTTCGGATTCGCGTCACTCCAAATCCGGCAGTTTTGCTTATTACCAAAACCACTCAGCCAGAAATGAGCCTCGTCACTGAAAATGATTTTTCTCAGAAAATCAGGATTATTATTTAACTGCTCTAGAGCCCAGTCAGCAAGTACACGACGCTGTCTATGGTCATGGGGTTTAAGTTCTTGGGTTAGTTGGACATTATTCGGGTGAAGAGTTAAGTCCCGACGCATAATTCGCCATGTCGATGACGCAGAGAGACCAAATTCTTGCGCATATCGTAGAATGAACTGTCTAGGGTTTTCACGCACACTCTCTCGAACTGCAAACAATATTCTCGGCCGAACTTGCATTGTTCTGACGTACCAGCGTTGTTTGGTCGACCACCGATCCGATAGTTTCAAATTTCTTAACTAGTCGGAGAATTGTGGACTCTACAGCACGATCATGTTGACCATAAATTGTACGCAGTGCACGGAACGTTTGGCGCACTGAGCACTAATTTTGGTAGTAAGTTTTAATGATTTCCATGCATTGTTGAATCGTGTAGCTCTATATAATTAAATTACAAGACTAACTTCACACATATGTCAAATATGCCAGCTGAATTCCTATAACTATGGTCGTGCGTAGTTGCTAAACTATTGAAAAACCTCTTCGAGCGGGCGAGCGTATCTATTGAAAAACCCTTTACTATGATACAATATACCGATGAATTAGTATCGAATTATGAGATGCACTCCAAACGCAGTCAATTTTCTTGACACACCTTAACCTTGACGTCCATACCAGTGGCGTACGTGAAATGACACACGCGCTCCGATGGAGCATCCGTACATGTACCACCGATGGTACAAGCCGGCGTCAACGTGTTAATACAATGTGATACCTAGTGGTATCACTTCGATGTTACAAGCTCTCTATGGCTAACGTTGCGGCAGTACGACTGGATGTTGAACATCATTTTGGCTATCAGTACTTCGTTGTCAGCTGCTTAAAAGTTTTGACGTCGGAGGTCCTTTTCTGTTCGAATTATCTCTTTGCATTAATTTTTTCTTCTGTTCCTTATTATGTACCGTAAATCCGTGCTCCGCTTTACCGTGTTATTAATGATTTCCATTTTAGCTCATTTGTTTCAATATATTTCATTCGGGACAGAGTGTCTAAAATGTCTTCAGTTTTATTATTTCTATTTAGTTCTTTTTATTTGTACTTGAGATTATGTAACACTGGAGCTGATAGCTTTATATAGATTTATTTTCTTGTTTCAGAGGTGGCCGAGGCATGCGTGGTGGTCCACGAGGTGGTCGAATGCCGCGCGGTGGTCCACGAGGTGGTGGTGGTGGTAACGGTCCTTCCTCCCATCTTCAATATTCTTCGCACCGAGGCGGTCCATCCAACTTTGGTGGCGATAAACATGATCAGGAATTTGTCGAAGAGGTACCCGAAGATGAGGATCTAGCACCACCGGGATGCGTGCTTCTTATGGAGAATGTCCCATACAAAGCGGGAATTGATGATATACTTGAGTTCCTTGACGGATATGATGTATCATCGCAAAATATTTTGAGAAAATATACACCTGCGGGCCTTCCATCCGGAGAAACTAAAGTGATTTTCGAATCACCTGACACCGTTTATCAGATAATGGATAGGAAGAAAGGCCGAACAATTAGGGAGAGGTTAATTTATATGAGTCAGTTATAAATTGAAACGATATGATCTCATTGAATATATTTCTTTTTTGCGTTTTTTCAAAGCCCTAGCAAAATTAATATTTTTCTTTTTCTAAAGAATATTCATTTATGGTTCTAGCAAGCTTTTTATTTAATATATAAATATTGTACTATACTTATATTTATTTTAAATCAGATATCATAATTTTGACATCAGTGAAATGTAAAGTAGAAGTTATTTTTGGTTTTTCTTCAATATCAGTTGTTCCGTTTTTATTAATTGCTCCAGGTTATATCCTAAATACTCATTTTATTTAAGAGAAAATGATAATATTTGTATTCAACTTTTGTATTCAACAAATCTGCGAGTTTCAACTTTTGAAAAGTTTCTTAGTTTCTTCAAGGTTTCATTCGTAAGGAATTGAACGGTTGTTTTTTGCTTTCCATGTTTTTGCGTACATTACTATTAGTAGAGTTATCTTTCTCGACAAAATTGATACTCTTGACTGATCATGCTAATACAACTTTATTGATGTATAGAAACTTGGTTCATCAGGCAAAAACATTTAATTGTTAAAGCGATTTCTTACGACCTCTCTTCTTTTTATATGAGCGTTCACTACAGCTTGCATTGAAAGGTGATTATAAACTATGTAGCTGTTGTTTGTATTTTCAGCTTCTCTCAGTTTTGGATTTTTATTAATTTTTATTTAACACTTCTACAGTACTTTGGAATTCTGTTCAGAACTCTACCTACATTGTTGGTATAATATGACTAGGTACTAGTTCCTTTGACTACTTGCTATCACTATGATTACTTCCTTTAGCCCTGAAACTACGCCAGTCAGATCATGAACATACTATTGTCACGAGCCGAACATACTATTGTCACGACCCATTTTAAGGGTTAGCGAAGTGGAGGTGAACGAAGGGTACCAAAACTTTCTAAAACTTATTGGGGTTCCTTAATTAGCATTAAGGGGGTTAAATAAATCGGAGATTAGAGTATTCTAAATACATAAAATATAATTAATATAATAAATAAAGACCGTTTGTTAATTTTATTAATATTAGTTAGTAATTAAAAATGAATTGATTCTTTCGATCAGCTCTTGCCAACAAATAATTAAATGAATAAATAGCAGATCTTACAGTGTAGTCGCATCGTACGAGACCAATAAGCGCTAGGAATACGCGGTACTAACGATGTTTGAGTCCGGAGCGATAAATGAAGTTGCGCTTGCGCTGCAGGATTCACGTTACGTTCTGATTAAATTGTGATGTTGCCACCTGTCCGTTTAGTTTTTAATATGCAGATAATATAAAGTAAATAATTACTGTACTATCTTGATTTAACTTTAATCTGTAGCTTTAATCTTGATTTAAATTGTTGGCTACACGTGTGATACTTTCAAAATCCTTCTATTTATTCCATAGTATTTACTCTATTCAGACTTCTTTTACTCTTTCTGTTATAGAGTAATCCCTTCTTAAAAATAATACTTTTTTACACTACCTGAAAGAGTTTAATTTACAAAGAGGAAAAAATAGATGTAAGGCGTAATTTATTACACGCAAATAAAAAGTAAGAATCCAAAACTTTGTGTATAATGAATAATATATACATTATTAACAACAAATTTTCATTTAATGTACATCGAGCGTAATAACAATTTTTTAAAATATTAAAAAGAACCATTAAAACTAATACTTAATTGAAATTAAACTATAGATAATATTCACTATAAATTTATCAAAATTTTGTTAAAAGAAAATTAAAATGAATTTGTGAACGATAAAATAAATATTGTAGTAAATGCATAGCTTAAAGTCTTGTGAAGACAAATACGAGCGATCCGATGGATTCCAATCTTTGGAAGGTACTGCATTAATCCATAATTTTTTTTCGGCTATATTTGTTGGAAACCTAAAATAATGTATTAGTAAACCATGAAGTTTTTAGTAAGAAATCAAAAGTAAAACTTTATTGTGTTTATCAGAAACACAATAAGTTACCTGTGAAAAAATATGTTTTGTTCTTTATTTTGTACACTATTTTTTGCATCATTCATGCATCCATAAGCAACATGTGCACCATATTTTTTTAAATTAACTCCAATTTTGCTTTAAAATAAAGTTTAATTAATTAGCCCTGTTTAAACAAGCAAATATAATAAATAAATAACATAAGGTTTAGGTTAGTTTAGAGGCACTAGCTCACAACACAGTGTCCCAATATGGCGACTCTGACTGCATCTATTAGTTCATATGTTACTTCTATACTTATTATGTGTTCGTTGAATAATCTTCATTACTTTAATGGCGCAGATATCATAAGTGAACCTAGTGAACAAAAGGGTAATTGTATTTTACTCTTTTGTTGGCGCGTACCTAGAACTCAATCTAATTACTTTAGTATCACTAGATCGACGTGGTTTGGAGTCAAACGTAAAGTTCTAATGCTAACTTGATAATCTCGTTTATTACATCTAATCAGTCTGTTTTATACTACATCTAAGGTTATTATAAAACGTCATTTTTAGGTAAATAAGTCGATAGGAATTACTCGTACGTTTTATGCATACAAAGGTTGTTTACAGTCAATCAATCTAATGAACTGTATTAAGTATATGTTTAAAAAGATAAGTTTATGTTCAAGTATATGTTTAAAAAGATTGTAGAAATGACATTGAAATAAGCACTCCTTAGCGATTATTGCTTCTAATTGTTTTTAAATAATATTTCGTTTTATTAACAATAATCGTTTTACCTGCATAACACATGCATAGTTATGGTTTGCTTTGTTTTTATCTAATTTTCTGTTGATGAATTTTAATAAATTTAATTTATGTGAAAATCTCTCCTGATGAATCTTGAGATTAAAATATTAATTTCATCTGCTTTCTGATTTTAAAAAATTATCAAATGTATTTATTACAAGCTTAAATCGAAAGTATCTTGGAGTATGAGGGCCTCATCCTTAATTGACATAATGCAAAATTGATTATCTAACAAAAGGTAGAACATATAAAATATTTTTCCACTGTTCAAACTTGAACACCGTTTCTTTAACCAGTTCGTACAGCGTTTATAACAAAATTTCCTAATATAGAAAACAGAAGCAGCATAGAGAAAAAATTGCAGCTAATTAAATTTTAATTAAGCTTCATTGATTGATTATTAGTAATGAAAAACATGCTTAATTAAATTTGGTTAATTTTTTAAAACTACATAATATATGTATGAAAAGAAAACTTTAAAAATATCAACTTAACATAATTGGGATCGTGCAAATTACTAAATTAAATATATGCTGACAATTACCTACACAAAATATGTGGGAAGTTTATATACAGGGATAGCAAAATAATATCCCTGTATCCCTGTTGTCAGTAATGCAAACTGTGTGGACTTATAATTAATAGTAAAGACACTAACGTAAAATGGGAAAAAACTCAAGTTATGAGAGCGATGTTAAAAGCAGTAAAATACGCCACTTGTTGCTTATAAATATATGTACTTATAAATATAATTAAATATTCTGAACCAGATGTGAGCAATATAAGCATTGCTCAAATCGTTAAATGGTTTAGCGTTTGCTTTGCATTAACACTGCTGACGTTAATCATCCCAGGATTATAGTTAATTATATAATTTAATTATATAAATATATACTTTTAAAAATATTGCACTATGTGGCAACGTTTTACAATTATTACAAACTATTACAAACAAATCGCAGACCACGTATTAGTAGCGCGCTTGTTGGACTCGTACAATTGGACTACACCTCGTGATGGACTACATGTTGCACTGACTACTTTTACACTTTTAATTAATTATTTTCAATTAAAACTATTAAAGTCGCGTAATACTAACTCTGTGCGTCCCTAATTTTGAATAATCTCTGCAAGCTCCCGAAATGTCCCTTTATAGCCTAGCCAAGAATACCGGTCTACACGGAGTTCCCAGGCTAGAGCTGCAGAATATTATGATCGTGAACTTGTCCCTTTTAGAATGGAATGCAGCCGCTTCATGTTGAGCGCCTGCTTTCAGATTCTAAGGATGAATACTTTTTTGCCGAATGTAATAGAATTTTATTGCACTTTGAATTAATTAGAATATAATTTATAGACTAAGTAAACCTGCTTGCATCTGGATTATATTGACTTGAACTCTACATTTTCGGTACGTGGCACTATATTGTATAAAGTAGGTATGAGGAGGAGCTCTGTGATAAACTTTATGCTGCTAGGTATGTATTTGAAATAAACATTTCCCTGCTTTGACACAAACTGTGCTGTCTTCCAAAAATTATTTTAGTAATATCATGTGGCATATTTTTGCTTTCAAATTAGTCCTTAAGGCTTGACCCTTGTTGTACTGCGGACAAGCTATTTCTAAAGCCAAACTAATTGTATTGAATTATTTTATTTTCTTCGAGTACCGCTGATAGACGTTCTTCCATCAGCCTTATACCTTTATTCAACAAATAGCAAAACTCCACTAGAATCTGAAAAGATTAAATCCTGCTTTATTGATATTCATATGCAAACATTCAGTAAGTCTTTTACATTTATTTGTAAAGATTTTCTTTTCTTTTACAACTTTTCATATCTTAACTCAAAGATTCTTTTAATATCATCTACTTGTCCTTCAGAGATTTGTAGTAGGTGTTCATAAAATTGTTAAGCAATGTTACCGAAACATAATTTATTGTCGGTCTAAATTCTTAAAACAAATTTTGATGCAATCTCCTTGTATTTACTTTGGTACAATTTTCGTAATTGTAAGATTTCTGTCCCACGCATAATGGACATTGCGAACATGTCAACTTATCGCTGACAAATGTGCAAAAGTGGAAATATGACCAACGGCCGAAATACACTAAGCATTCGTCAAAGTCATTGCCTATCTCAATAGATGACTATTTAAAGCTTGGTTGGTTGCATTTTGAAACATGCCGTTCATATTAAAAACTTTCAACAAATGGATTTCGTATGCGTTGATCATGCGATGATTTAACGTCTGACTTCCTATCTTAAAGACGTTATTAATAAATATTTTTGCTAATAAGCGAAGCAGATCCGTGAACGTAAGAGTGAGAATCGCTGAATTTCTTTATGAAAGAAAAATTATTTGAAGAATTTGCTTCGCTATTGTTACGTACATTTCTTGTTATATATTTTCTATTCTGTTAAACTCAATGTCATTTATCATACAGTGTGATTCGTTTTAAATGGAAGCACATCTGTAGAACGCATATTTTTAAACCGGTCTGAAATATTCTTTTTATTTATTTAATTTTAAAGCTCTATTATGATAATTTAATGGAAATCAAGTGTTCCAAAACTCCATTTATTAACAACTTGCATTTTAGGTGCCCCCAGCTATGTCACCTCAAATGCACGTTGCTAATAAATGGATTTTTGGGTTACTTAATTTTCAGTAATTAAAATATGGACTCCAACACTGAGAAGTACTTCAATATTTTATACTATGATAATTTGTGCATGTTAGAATGCCTAAATTTGCTAGGATTTGTTTTTAACATTTTTAAGTGAAACACTGGCAATGGTATTACAAAATTTCTAGTAACACAAAAGTTCATTATATTTGGAAATGAACTACTGTAGTATACAGTTTGTTCAAATTTAAAACAGTTTGTACAAGTTGGCTACTTTCTCAGTAAAATGTTAGACTTCATCCAAGTTCTACAGTAAAAATTTGAAGTAAATAGCTTCTTTTGTTAATACGCTTTAAAAAATTAAGTAAAATGTATGATAGTCGGTCTCAGCGTAAAATTTAGATGTGCTACAGGGGCGATAAGCAACTGAGCTCGCGGTCAGAAATATTAAAAAGTTAAATCATCAATTACGTTCGGTTATTGGCAGTTTTGAGATAGTCCCATTCATCATTTGAGCGCTCGCGGTCAGAAATCGGAATATTCGTCTTTATACAAATATAAAGTTTATCAATAAATGTATTTAATATGACACACTTATTAATATTTAATTCATACAGTATTTAAAAATAAAAGTTTGATATACGCTTCTATTGGTACTAACATTTCGACAACAGTACTTTTAAGTTAACCCGTATACATGTACAATTTCTTTAATTTTTTGGAAGAAATAAATATTTTAAAAGTGAAGATTATGAATTTCAAAATTTTATTCTGATATGATTAAAAGATATAAAAAATATATTGTGCTCTGTCATCAATTTGATAGTCTTTCTTTATAAAGCGCACTTATTACTGCTCGTTGCATCTGGCTTAGGTTTTTTACATGATAAGATTTAGGTATTATACTACCGAATTCATCAATCTAAATGTGTAGAGAGATGCACGATAACTGTTTTTAAAACATTTCCAACGTTTTTCACCGTTGGATAATTCTCTCACAAAAGAATATTTAAAAAGGATCTATTTCTAAATTGTATAAATTATGTATTTTTTCCGCTTTGACTGAGAGTAAGCTATCAAAGCCATTTTAAAATAATTATGGTTAAACTACTCCCGTTAAAATTAGTAACTAACTAAAAATATATTTAATAGATACGCAATACAAACCAGGAAACTAACATCACCATTTAATTGCAACAAATGTATTCTAAAAGAGGCTAGTTCAAGATATATTGTCACATTCACAATTGTGGTGATTCGGCAAGAGACCACTCGTAACTATGCCGTTAACAAGCGGAAGGAATGAGATTCGTCTAAGATGTATCCAGATCTAATTCCTTCACTAAGTTTTGAGATCTAATAAAATAATTTATGGGTTACTATGGAGAGCAATGTAGTAGCTGATGGCTTAGCTGCCGGTACCGACAATTAAAATGATCTGAAATTCTTAAGCACCAGTTTATACAGGATAGGCGTGAACAAATAAAAGATCAAAAAGCTTTTGAGTCTGTATAATGGACATCAATTAGACACAACAACAATTAAAAAAATAACAAGTCAGAATAAATTGTATAAAATAATTCAGCTTAATACGTAACGAAAATCAATGTTAATCTTTCACTATTAACTATACTCGTGCTAATTAATTTCGAAAAAAATTATAGTTTGATATAAGAAAAATAATAAATCAAGTCTCGTAATATTTAGATAATCCCTAATAAAAATTAAAACAGGTTTTCTCACACATGGGTCGACATTCTGCTCCACTCGACATTCAACTCCACTTTTCCCTAGATTTAATAATTTGCTATCTTCTAATGCATTTTAATCTGATTACCTATTTAACACAACTCTGACAAATGCATTCAGTCATGATGAATTTACTTTCGGCCATAATGACCCTACCCTATACTCTCACACCTCTTATTGATAATTTATTAATTAAATTGATTCTGACTGATAGCGATACTACTGATTTGCACCAATCAGAATCTCTCCCCGCTCTTTCTCATAATTTACATGATTTATTACTATTGACGTCATGGTTTTATTTTTCTCTATTGGCAAGAAAATTGATATACTTCTCATTTAGGGTGCTGTAATACCGATATCAACAATAACATATTATAATAATCTAAAGCTGGTTGCATTCATAAATTCATATTTCATAATGCGAATTTTTATTTCTAGCAAACAAGCGGCTAGGCGGTAGAGTCGTGGTCTTTTAAATATTACAGTGAAGCTCCTAATAAAGAAGGTATGATCTCTTACAGTATGGGTGAAATGGTCTATACATCTTGAACAAGCCGCTTTTTAAAGACATTTGTTGCAATTAAATTTTGATTTTAGTTTCCTGTTTGGCATAGCACACTTATACTATGTTATACTTCAGAATAAAAAGTAGCATTATTTACGCATTATCTAAACATATTTTTAATACTAATTTTGGTCAACAAGCAAATAGATGTCGATAAGCTAAAAACAATGTCGGTAGACAGGAAGTCGGTACCTTTATATATCCGAGCGGAGTTTATGGTCTGAGCTAATCTATCCATAGAGATAAAAGCAATTTAGATATTGACCATTGGCTCACTTGAGTATCATCCGCCCTACAGTATAAATGAAGAATTTTTGAAATGGTACAAAAATACGCGTTTTACAGAGGTATACTTCCATTTGAAATGTGTTACACTGTTTATAATATCGCATGTCCAGTTTAATATGGCTATAATAATCATTTATACCAAATTTTTTGTTGTGTCTAACATTAACAGCTAAGACATCCTTGTACATATGCCTACCAAAAATCAAGGCCAAACATACTTTGTAAATATATGTTGAATAGTCGTATAGCAAATATGATATTTTTTCCAGCCCTGTAAAGTCTGTTACTGTTATTTGTATTTTTATTGATCTGGATTTGCGATGTATATAATTATATGTAAAATGACAGATTCAACTATCCTGTAAATAAGTAGTTAGAAAAGTTATATTTTTTTAAATGGTGTTAAATAGAAATAACGATTTACATTTTTATTGGCATTAATATTGGCATGGTTTTAATTTCAGTTTTTAAAATAAACTGGATATTTTTGTATAGTTACTATAATTACTTAGTATAAATTAGTTTATTGGACAGTAATTCACATTAAAACTTTTAACGTCAATATAAATTGACTTCTCTATTGTAGAAAAATACGATGTACTTTATAATATAAATTGACTTTTGCTTTTAAAGAAATAAACTATGTATCAGAAATATGTTTTATCTTTTCTTTTCACTCCCAATGATTTAAGATACGCCATTTTATTTTTTCCAAAATAAGTTTACTATTTATCCAAGACGAACAGATTTGTCGGATGGAACTTCTTTATCTAAAAAATTATATAGTGTTTTAACTCTAAGGAAATGAACACTTTATTGCTCAAAATCGGCTCAGTATATTCATACTCACACTGTTATGTTTCCCAAATTTTAAGCATTATGATAAATAATGCTATTTTTTCAAGATCCTAACTTTTTTCAAGGACAATTAAGAATTTTTCGATGCAGGCATTAAAGTGGAGCCGTTTTAGAGGAAAACGGCAATAATGTTTGGAAAACTAGAAACATTCCATTTATTGACAAGTCTATAGTTTACAAAAATTGTTTGGAATAAAAACAAGAGCTTTCTTAAAGCACTATCTGACCAAGTTTATTTGAATCACTTATCTGCAAAGGTTTCAGAGATATCGTATATACACGTTTCTACTTGGCAGGATCGCATTCTAGCACAAATATGAGACTTATTTAAATCTTAAAAATTCGTGGACGTGATCGCCACCTCATCTTTCATATACTGGAAGTCCTACGTTTTGTTTTCTCTTGCATATAACAAAAGTTGAATCTTTTAATTCTGACTCACCTTATAACTCGTCTATTAAATTCAATTAGCACAATAGTTCTTTTTAGGGTAAATTTATGAAAATTAGTCTAACCTATAAATTACCTACCCTATGAATCGCCTGCCCATGAAACCTCTGGTTCCCATATTTACCTACGGCGCGGACGGCTTCGCTATCCAGTTTTTCGCGGCCTATGGCTCTCTTAACTCACTTTTTCCCAGTATTTGCCTACCACGGATTTGCCATGGCCTACGATCGCACTTAACTCTCTTTTCGGCTAATTTCTAAAAGAGCAGTCTGGCGTGCTTTGCACGTCAGACTGCCTTGGCCTTGTGAATTCGCCTATGCATGAATTCGCTTACCCATTAATTCCCTGGTCCCCATATTTGCCTACGGCGCGGACAGCCTTGTTGCGGCCTGCTGTCGTTTTAGACTTACATATTCCCCACTGCCGTTTTAGTCAGTTTCCCGCGTCCGCTTTGCGCAAAATAGAAATTCCTGGCTCTTATGCATGTTCAACAAGTTTTATTATTTTAACTTTCATAGGAACTGAGATATTTAATCTACTACAATAGCCGTTTTCGAGAAAATGGATCGCAAATTGTAGAAAACAAAAACACCCTGTAAATACGTTAAATTGTAATTTTACAAAAAAATGTTTCAAATAAAATTGAACGAGCTTTTGGTATAATAAAGTTATTCAAGTATTCTATCTTTTATAGTTCCTGAGATATACCCCAAGTTGGTAAAATTTGAAACGTTTCAGTGTTCTAGTTTTAAAACTGGGTTTCTGGATAAAATGATCATTTTGAACCCCTCCCAAAATTATAATGTGCACCCGCCACTGATAACATTTATTGAGTTGCAAAGCACCAAGTTATGTCTTGTAGGTCTCATACAACGTAAGATATTTTTCCTGTAACTTTGCATATATGTGCTATTAGTTAGGCCTTCATGTATACATATATGACAGTTGAATGTCTGTTGCCATGGCGACAAGTTGCGCAATTTTAAGTTGTTAAGGGTCATATCTTTGAACCACTAAGGGTTAGACGTATTTGGTATCATTTTAAATAGAATTACAAGGGCTATCGAGATGTATAAAAATATACAAGGTGTTACTAAAACGTTTGTTGAAAAAATTTTTATTGCCAAAATAGGTTCAGTGTATTAAGTTGTTCGTATTGGTACCATTAAGGCTTCTTAGACATACACATGCTCCCCAAGTTTCATTTTTCCAACTTTCCTAGCAACCGAGATATTTAGGGCAGATTTTTTTTCAAGGTCAAATTAACCCAATACTAAGTCGTCAGTTTTTTTAACGCGCTTAATCCCTTAAGTATTAAAGTATCTTTCGATACAAGAAATTTGAAAAAAAAAATTACTGCGAAACTTTTCGAGAAAATGGACCGCAAAATTTCCAAAAAAAAACAGCATGTATATATGTTAAATTGTGATTTTAGAAAATAATGTTTTAAATAAAAGCGAAGAGGCTTTAGGTAGACTATATAACAAAGCATATTCGAATGTTCTATCTTTTACAGTTTTTGAGGTATGTTGAAAAATATTTTCGAACTTTGAACGTGGTAACGTTGCGTTCTGTACAAGAGATCGGACATCTTTTGTTGGACGCATAAAACGTGTCACTATATGTGTGCAAAATTTCAGCTTCCTATTTCTTGAACGTACAGACAAACGTACATCCGTAAGTACGCACAGACATCGAGAAATACGACTTTCTTTTAAATTTTTGTGCAAGAAAAAATTAGTTGTGCAATGAATTTTTGTGCAATTAAAATTTTTTTTGTGGTAAATTATTCGTTGGAGTCTCCTCTTTCAATTACGTATAAATGGTTTGCACTGATGTGAATACAAGAGACGTACAAAGGTGAAATTAAAAAAATTGTCAAAACAATGAAAATTAAATGTGTACTCGTTCAAGTTCAGACTGAGAATGAATATGACTAATTTTTTATTCTTGTTTTACGTAGGAAGTGGAGGCATCTTCAAAGGGCGAATAATGCCCGAGCATCCAACAGTGTGGGATTTCTACCGCACTATAACTCCACTCCCTGTTGGGATTCTATATAGTTTAGGGAGTTTGGAGAGGTTGTTTGAAGGAGGCTTTAGGATTATCATCCTCTTCAGCCTGGAACTGTTAAGAACTAAGGATAGGGCTAAGGTTACGGCTAAGGATAGCCGAGGTATTTATAGGCGTGTGAGAGAAACAGACTGCGTCTACTATTGTGTCATGTTCCATTCAACGTAAAAGATAGACATAGATGTGGACCTTCATGTCCATGTTGCCAACAATCTCCGCTGTATAAAGCTGAAAATAACATTCAATGCGATCAATGCAATAGAAAATTTCGAAGTGCTGACTGCTTTGAAAATCATAAGACTTCGTCATCTAAAATCAAAACGTAATGTGACGATTTCAAACGCTGTAAAGAATGTTCAAAATATATAAAACCAATAAAAAACATATATGTAATGAGATTTTCTGTAAAATCTGTAACAAATTTCAACAAGACGACCATTTGTGTTTTATGCCGATTGATCAATGTAAGCCGGAATTGAATGACACACTGTTTGTTTTTTACTATTTGGATAGCAAACAAGAAGAATCAATTGCTGAAAATGCAAGAACACATGCCAAATCTTTGTGTTTTTGCCCAGAGATGTGATAAATGCAGTGAAATTTCTGAAGATGAGAAGCTTTGTATGAAATGCGGAGTCTCCGTGATCCATTCAAAAAAAGTTAGTTTCCGCATTTATTGAACACAGCACAGAACGAAAAATATATTGGTTTACTACCAAGTAAAGAATTTTATGATTGTGATAGCATGAGCGCGTAAGACACAGAATTTTTTTAAGTGGCATGAACAACATAAACCTATGAATTTAACTTTAAGGCTGAAATTGTTGAGTACTGTACTAGCGATGTGAACATATTAATAGCTGCTTGCTTGAAGTTCAGACAAATGTTTTGAACTGAATGTGATGTATGTCCTTTCACTGAAGCATGTGCAATTGCAATCAACATATAATAAAGTATACAGACGAAATTATTTAAAGCCAGATACTATAGGTATAATACCGCGAAATGGGTACCGCTGACGTGATAATCAATCAAAGGTTGCAATTAAATGGCTCATTTACGAGGAAAATAATAGAAATATAAAATTCACCATGCAGCGAAAGGGAAAGAAATAAAACTTGGTGGAATACGAGTTGATGGTTATTGTGAAGAGACGAATCAAGTGTTTCAATTTATGGGATGTTTTTATCACGGTTGTATTCAATGCTATTGCATAAACAGAGACAAATCGGTTTATAAAGATTCTTCAGATACGTCTGATTCATTATTTGAGAGTTCGAAAGCAGAAACGGAGTGACTACAGAAACTTGGTTGTGAAGTGACTGAATGTTGGGAAAGTAATTTTACAAAAATACTATTAAATGACCCAGAGTTAGCATATACTTTATAACGTCATCCGTTACTATTGTATACACCGTTGGTACCATGAGATGCATTCTATGGAGGCCGTTGTGGTAATACCGCAACTTATTATACGGTAAAGGCTGGAGAAAAAATTAAATATATAGATATTTGTTCATTATAGCCGTGGGTGTGTAAGATGGTAAATTTTCAATTCGTAATCCTGAAGTATTTGTAGGAGCCGATTGTCTGGCTCTAGACTTACTACAGACAGATGGACTAATAAAATGCAAAATACTTCCACCGGATACACTATATCACCCTGTATTACCAGTAAAGAAGAATGGTAAATTTATGTTTGTGCTTTGTCGGACTTGCGGTAAGGAAATGTCAAATAATAATTGTACACATAACAACGAGGAAAGAGCGTTGTTATCGACGTGGGTGATTGACGAAGTGAATAAGCCAGTAACGCTGGTTGTAAGGTGTTGGAAATAAATGAGATCTGGAAATAAGATGTTATACGTTATGATAGAGAGGATGGTGTAGATGGGTTATTTACTGAAATGATGAATAAGTTTATTAAAGTCAAGCAACAGGCATCTGGATGGCCTAGTAGTTGTATAGACGATGCTTCATGCCAATAGTACATTGACGATTTTAAAAGTGTACAGAATGTTCAGTTGGAATCTTCTGAAATTGAAAAACAACTCTGGTCTTAGGTCTTTAGCTAAACTTATTCTCAAATTCGTTCTGGGTAAATTCGGACAGAGAGAAAATCGGTTTAAAGTAGCTATTAGAAACCAACCAGAAGGACTATATTAACTGCTTGTTAGCCCAGTATTAAACGTCAATAGTATTATTCCTATTAATGATTCAACTCTAGTAGCCAACTACGAATTTACAGAGGAATCTTTTGAAATGTTAATGTCTGTATTACTTCTTATGTCACTACTCAGGCTCGTCTTAAACTGTATTCGTATCTGGAACAGCTTGGGGATCGAGTATTGTACTATGATACAGATTCGGTGATATATGTGAATCGAGAGGGTGAGTATGATCTACCAACGGGTAAATGTATCGGGGACATGGCAGATGAACTTGAAACGTATGGTCCTGGTAGTTATATTACAGAATTTGTGAGTGGCGGGCCCAAAAACTATGCGTATAAAGCGGTCTGCCCGAAAAACAATAAAGAATTTGTAACATGTAAAGTCAAAGGGATAAGATTAAATTACACAGCTTCCAAAAATATCAATTTTTCTACCATCAGAGGCATGATTTTGAATGATAACGAAGTAGATTAAGGCCCAATAGTTGTTACTGCGTATCAAATACGAAGAATGGACAATCATCGAGTTATAACCAAAGACGAATAATTTTTAGATAATTATGATTCTATTCCTTATGGCTTTAAAAGACCTAAAAGTCTGCTATACCTTGTTCGATATCAAAACAATTGTCAGCAGTCTCACTCGATGTAACTTCTCGTTGCCGTTCAAACGGGAATGGAGGAAGCAAATGATCTATTACACTTCCAAAGGTCTCTTAAATGCCGTGATGACAAACAGAAGTCTTTAGATCTCCGGTAAAGACTTGTAGAAGCGGCGCTTCTAGTATCAGTACATTCATTTAGAATCAGTACTTGGACGAACACTGCAAACACGGAAAATGAAACTTCTACCTTGTATGACTTTCCATTAGACTTCCAACGTTCTCTTAAATGCCGCGATGATCCCGGTAAGGACTTTTAGAAGCAGTACTTTTAGAAGTGGTACTTTTATAAGCAGTACTTTAATAAGCAGTCCTTGAAGCAACTAACGCTTAAAGAGAACTAAAGATCGTTACCGAATCTTCTATTTTCTATGCATTTCCATTGTAGTACCAAATGATGTCTAGTCTTTTTCATGAACACATGTAATCTTACTGCTTATTCTTGTTTTGCTGTCTCATGCTTCGTTTCTATCTGTCCAACACACACTATCTATCTCTCTCACACGCCTATAAATACCTCGACTGTCCTCCGTCGTATTATTCCCACCATCACCATTAGCAAGTCAACAAAATTCATCGTATTCATTTTCAGTCTGAACTCGAACGAGTACACATCTAATTAATCTGGTTTTCGAAGTCGATATTCGTATTCAATCAGATTTTTATACTAAATAGTCTTACGCACATCAAATCATAATGTCGAATAGATAACGAAGTTAGTTCATCAGCATGAACCACTGAGATTACAACCGCGCAAACAGACGGTAAACGTAAAATGCCTGCCGAACCAGATAGTGTTGAACAACATGAGGTGGAGAAGAAACGAAAATATCAGAAAGCAAGTAATGTATTGGACTTAAAATTTGATTTAAGAACTCGTACGAATTCAAAGCTTGCAATCAAAGACCATAAAAAGCATAAGAGGTTACAGGATGACTACAAGAACAAAGGACATACATACCCATATGGCTTACAGTAAACTCAAAAATAAAATACAACCAATTTATGATTATACTGGAAATAAAAAGGGGGATTATAAAGAGTAATATTAAGCTGCAAACGACAAATAACATACAAAAACCTATCACAAAAGGTGCAAACAATATAAAATTAGACACACCGCGAAGTGACGTAGGCAAAAAAGGCTCAGGTATGCAGGACCACTAGAATTTAACAAAATGCCAAAAAACATACAATAAATAAAAAACCTAAACACGCTGAAGAGAAGAGTCAGGGAGTACTAGATACACACACAGAGTACGGTGTGCTAATCTAGTATGAAAGTGCAAGTGCGATTTGGTATGAATTTAAAATTGATCTTAGAGACATAGTATTTACAAAATGTTACGTTTAGTTAAATAATAGTTAGAGCTATAGTTGACTTAAATAAATACACAAACGACATAGGAGTATAGTTTTAACATTGTATGAGAACTAACATTGTATAAACTGCGAAAGGTAAAGTATAAATTGCAAAGGCGTGCAAAGCACGTATTGTACACAGTGATTTCGGTAATGATTAGAAGTATAGATAATAATTGGTAGGGTATGTTAATGATTATTAATAAATGCAACGTTTGCAAAGCTCAAATGAGCTTTTGTGCTAATTAAGTGTTGAGTTGGTGAAACGTTAAATTACAACATTAGCTATAAGGTCTTTTTATCAACTGTAAATAGACCAATCTCTATATACTAGTATGAATGACGCGTTATTAGTATCAATCGAAAAAACTTCATTGCCATAACTTTTACATAACCAACATAACAATATTCTTTCCCACAATAACAAACACCAAGATAATAAAACAACTACAATTAAAAAAACCAAAAGCCATCGTACCTCCTTCTTTTCCCCCATAAGAAGGAATAAGGAATTTTCCCTTTTACTCAATTTCTTCCCCTCAATTCACCTCCTCAATAATTCTTTCCTCAATAATTCTTCTCTCCTCAATAATTCTTTCCATTGTCCCAATACATTTTATTCCTCTGAAAACACATTTTTCTATTCCCTGCCAAACATATTTCTTCATTATTCTCCTTTACATGCTTTGATACTTCCTCATCTTTTCCACATATTCTGCATATGCTCTTACTCTCATCTGTCCAATACCACTCCCACATCTAAATCGCGCAATCATTCTTTTTTCATGCTCAGATCTACTGTCATATACTCTGGTATTCCCCCACCATTAATAATACTAAAATATTTTTATATCGCCTATTCTCAATCTTTTCCATCTTTCTTGCGTCTCAATATCATTCATCCTTAGCTCAAGTTCATTTACAACTTCTTCCACGTCACACATTTTCTTGAGCCATCTTTCCATAGACCATTCTATTCTTTCATACACTTTATTCCTCTCTTTTGCCCATTTATTCAAACACATTCCCCTTTTTTCATTTTCATGACTTCAAATAAATTATGTCGATGGGTGTTCATTTTTCCACTCCAATTATTCTCCTCAATACTTTCTGTTCCTATCTCTGCTCTTTCTTTTACACCTCATACTTTCGCTCCATAAAACAATATACCTGGCACCCAAACCTCCATTATTATGATTTCTATTCTGATCGCATGTCCAAATTTGCTTTCTCACATATACCTTACTCTTGCTTTTTTCACTACCAACCTTACAATTC
Organism: Adranes taylori; assembly: GCA_009867245.2. NCBI lineage: Eukaryota > Metazoa > Arthropoda > Insecta > Coleoptera > Staphylinidae > Adranes > Adranes taylori. Next base: position 33,989 of record WYDF02251780.1, read on the forward strand.
CCAATATTATTGTACGTAAAACCTAAATTCTTGTATATTTTCATAATTTCAATCACATTTCCTCCTAACTCAAACTTGTCGTTTTTGCTGTTCCTCCTACCTCCCTTCTTATACACCATTATTTTGGTTTAAACCACACTCATCTGTAAACCTCTTTTCTCCATATACATATTCACAATTTCAATCATTTCTTCTCTTTTTCACCATATACACAAAGATATCGGCATATCCCAATGACCACAACTTCTCTTTCCTTAGCATCAGCCCTGCACACTGTCTGGGACACATTTCCAAATCTGACATGTAAATATTAAACAACCATCAGACATCCTGTCTTACCCCCTCCCTTACTTCAAATCATTCATACACGCAATTTCCCGCTCTCGCTCTTACTTTTGTTCCTTCGTACATTCCTCTTACAATTCCAATTATTCTTTTTGACATTCCGACTTCTTTCGTCCTCATCCATAGTTTTTTTCTCACTATGTTGTCAAATGCTGCTTGTAAGGCCAAAAGCATCAGATATAATTTCTTACCGATACACAACTCCTGACTCATCAGATAATTTATGTTTACCAAATTATCAGTTGTACCTCTTACCTTTATAAATCCATTCTGCGTTTTTGCAACACCCTTTTCTCACTCAGATATGTCACAATCCTTTGATCCATTATTTTTCCAAATAACCTATATACTCCATACATTATTGTAACCCCCCCGCCCACCCCCCCCCCCCCCCCCCCCCTCCCCCCCCCCCCCCCCCCCCCCCCCCCCCCCCCCCCCATCCCCCCCCCTTCTCCTCTCTCCCCCTCTCCCATCTACC
>WYDF02251802.1:0-20602 GCA_009867245.2 Adranes taylori
CCAGTCCTACTATCTGTAATCTTGCATATTTGTTTTTTGCCGTCGGATAACTTTTTCCTCAGTACTTTCATTCCCTTGTTCTCCTCTATTACCTTGGTTATTTCTTCAGTGTTATGTAGTCTTACATCCCTTCGAATTGCTTTGGTTATCTCTTTGTTAATTTCTCATATACATTAATAAGCATTAAGCATCTCAATAAACATTAATAAGTATTAAATAGGGAACTTCCTGTACGAGTGTGTGGAGTCAAATTGTTTATATAACCTTATTTAATTGAGAATTTATTACCATTTGACTCTAAAGAAATTGGTGTGATAGTCTCAGGTCGGATTTAACTTTAACATCTTTAATGTATTTCGTCGTAAATCTCATTTACGACTTGGTGAAGATATATAGGTCATATTGTTTAGTATTGTATGCGCGTCGACATGTTATGCCTAGATGAAGTGATTTCCGTTAAGTAGTTGAAGAAAAGCCTGTTAGTTTTGTCAATTCATAGAGTAGTTCGTCGATGTCTAATTAAGTTGTTTCCGGAAGCTTTTTCTTCGAAAAGTGCATTTATAGGAGCTATTTCTACTGTTTATTCGTTGTTATTTAGATTGTGGAGGAAGATTGTGGATTTGGGGTCAGTGATTTAATAGATATGAAGTCATCCGTAATGTTAAAGATTTTGGAACGCTACCATACTGTCGTTATTAGAAAGGCCATTGTTTAAATCGACGTTTTTGGTTGGCAGTACGAAGAATTAATTATAGTAGTGAGGGAATAATTTTCGAAAAGAAGGGAGAAGTCATCTTATCCGTTGACTTGTATTAAGTCGTACAAGTCGTGACTTGGTAACTGGCTCTTGTCCAAATAGCCGCAAAATGCTGTGTTAGATTTTGAACTAAAGAGGATATTGAACTAAAGAGGAAAATTTGTATGGATTTCTCCAGCAGTTCAAAATTAATATCTTTTCTTGCTGATGTTAGTTTCTGTCCTGGTTCCATTCGCGGCGTACGTCTCGCATCCAACGTCGCGTCTGGGGCGTTGGCACGCGTCCGGTTGGCGACTTGGGACAATGGTTGCATAAGTAGCTTAGGATGCCTGCGGGCATTTAATTGGTAACATCAAGTGGAGTCCCGAACCTGAATTTCAGATTTTCTCCAGCCTGCTGCAACCATTACATATTAAGCAGGTGCATTGTAAAAATTTAGTGAATTGTAGAAATATCAGCTGTTAGTTTGTCATAATTTTTTTTTTTAATATTTTTGCTCTATTTATGGTTTGATTACTGAATTTTCACAATATTAAGTGCACTTTTTTAGTCATTTAGATGTTTCACCCAAATGTAATAATATTAAGATATGTAAGCAGCATTTACTTTTTCGCAGTAAGACGAAGTTTTAAGTAAGTAGGTGTTATTTCGAAAATTGTAATAAAAAGGGTATTTTAATTATTAGTTGTAAAATTTGGCAAGGTGGACACGTGTTTCTAGCATAGGATTATAGCTGTTATGAACACCTTTTCTTATTCCAAATATAGGCGTAAGGTCTCATTGTATCGAACTATGAATCCGACACGTAACCATTACGCTATGAATGCCCGTACGAATAATTTTAAAAATTTCTCATTTAAATGTTGAGTGTATGTAAGTTTACATACTTAAGATGTTATATTTTGAATTATTCGCTGAATACAGATATTTATAATATATTGTATCAGCTATGTCTTATGCATTTGGACAAATTAACACCTTTTACAAATTGAGATGAACCATTAATGTATACCAATGAAGAACAAGGGACTTTAACAATCAAAGTTCACCTTGTATAATACTTGCATTGGGGTTTTTTTCTGAAAAACATCTGACCAGCCTAAAGATGGCCACAGTTGCGTCTACAGTGATCTTAATAGAAAAGGGGACTGTAACAATCAAAGTTCAAACCATTAACACATGTGGCTCATCTCCAGTATTAGAGTACGTACTAACACAATATATGAAGGTATGTAAGCAGTATTTACTTTTTCGCAGTAAGACGAATGTATACCAATGAAGCAATGGACATTAACAATCAAAGTTCATCTCGTATACTTGCATTGGGGCTTTTTTCTGAGAAGCATCGGACCTTGCTTCATTGGTATACATTAATGGTTCATCTCAATTTGTAAAAGGTGTTAAGTCCAAATGCATAACACATAGCTGATACAATACATTATACCATATCTGTATACAGCGAATAATTCAAAATGATTATGTAATGATTAAGTGTCGGATTCATAGTTCGATGCAATGAGACCTTACGCCTATATTTGGAATAAGAAAAGGTGTTGATAACAGCTATAAACCTCTACTAGAAACACGTGTCCACCTGTCTTACGAGAGCCCGATATGATGTTAATCGGAGTCATGGAATTATGAAATGCACTGGTAATACACTGCGGTCATTGGAACGCCGTGGTGGTGCATAATTCAGGAGTCGACAGCTAGGTCGACTACTGCGCTTTAAATGAAAAATAAACGCTCACATCTAATGGTTGCAGTTTATTGCTCCCTTGAGGAGAACAAATTAAAATAGTCACCCCATTAGATTTAGTTAAGTCAATACTTCAATTGAAAGGTGACTTTCATGGTTGTCAAAGAGAAATAATGTTGGGGTTTCCAATGAGGAATTTGTACAGCTTATAAAGTGACGCCTAACTTCCACAAATAATTCGCTATTCATCCAGCCCGAAGGTGTTGCGAGTCCATAGCTACCAAGTGGTGCATTTCGAAGCATATGCGGTTTAATATGCGTCCTAGGAAATATGATACCTGGTGGAATCATGTTTCCTTGGACACTTATATAGCAGCAGGTGGTTACTAATGATCCTCGCTGGCCATTAGTTACTTGACTCACTTGTTTAGCCCCTTTGCATGCAATAATTTTTTTTTGGTTTCTAGACGGTGTTCATCCCCGTTTCGTCCAAATTCTAAATCCTGGACCCATTGACAAAACTTTCGTGTCTGCTTAAGACCTGCTTTAATGTATCAAAGTAAATTCCCACATTATGCTTATTAAAGGATGTAGCATGCGACAGGCTACATCAGACCTTCTGGTTGTCTGATGCTTAGGATAGGATATCGTTTTTAAAATATCTCTCATCCATTCCAGAACTGTAGCTTTATTTTCTGACCATGTCTTTGGAATTTGGATATTATTGTTTTGTGCCATTTCGTATGCTTGACGACGACATGCTTGACCAAGAGTTGTTAGGCCGTAATTCATTTTTGAATACATCTTGAGGTAGTCTGCCAGAGCATCTTCTTGATCTTTCGTCATAATTTGACGGCATTCGTAGAAAGACCTAATTCTAATTTCTGTATTATCGGTGTTATTTTTTGTTTTTTCACGTACCTAAAATGTCAAAAAATCCTGTTAGCTAAGTAAGCTCTTTCATAGAATGCCACCCTCATTTCCTATATTGCCATTCCTTTTCTAATTCTACCCTCCTTTCCTATATTACAATATACCTTGCTAAGTTCTGAAATGACACTCCCTTGAGTTCCGCTGTTTTTCGTAATGAAACCCGTCGTCTATAACTAGTTTTACAGCAGTTTTCATTTGGTTTTCGGAAAGTATCCTATGTTAGTTTCTTTTTTCTATTCGTTGCCATTTTCTAAAAACTATAAATTGATCGTGCATGATAGGGTAAAATGAGACACGTCTCAGTTTGTACCACCTAGGATTGTCTTATTAAAACAACAAACAATCGCAACGTAAATTCATGCAGAAATTGCTAAACTTAACTTACCACCAATCTCAAAATTTTAACTGAAGGTATGTCAAAGAAACACCAATCGAGACGACTTACGCAAAATTTACTTTTGTGAGAAAATTGTCACAACCACCGCTCTACAGACAACAATGAACTGAACTGGCATAAATGTTCGTTGGTAGATCTGATACGTAAAAATAAGATTTCGCATGGAGGAGCCGTAACAACGGTGTCGCCAAAGTCTCAGAAATTGAAATTGTCTCACTGTGGGACATGTCTCACTGGAGAGCACTCTCCCCTATACAAAGTAGTACGAAGTGTTCGGAAATTAAAACAAACATTTTAATTCAACTAAAAAAGGTAAATTTCAAAAATTCTGAACTTTCTAGACCCCAAAATGTTAGACTTTTAACAGATTTTGTTTCTTGAGATTTAGAACACAACTATGGCGATAAAAGAAGTCATTAAAAATATTTTTTGTAAGAAACATAATTCAAAAGATACAATAGTTGTATTGTTACAAATATTGTAATTTTGATGCAGTTACGAATTACAACAGGAAGAGAAAAAACAGAAAAAAGCAAACCCTCAATGATAATTGTCTCACTCAGCAATAACTATTACTATTGGTACCAACGTACCGTAACAATACCTGCAGCTGCAAAATTAAACACTTAAAACAAGACCGAGTCTGGTTTTAATATCAAGTGCAACTGGCTTAAGTCATCCTTGGTTGGTCACCCTCTACAATTATTTCTATTCTTAAGAAAAAGTTTATTTAGATGAGTTATATACATATTTTTTATTTACAAAAAAACTTTAATATAGTGTAGAGTAAAAAGAAAAATTTAATTTAATAAAATAAAATTTTACGTTGCCAATTTTCATTTCATAATTTAATCAAAATTCACATCTAAAAATGTAATCTAAAACTGCACTAAAAATTTTAATTACCAAAACTCAAATTCAATGATCCAACTCCAAACAATTTATTATTTATCAAATGTCAAAAGAAACAAATGAAAAAATATTGGCTTCCTTTTTCAAGCTTGAAAATAAATTACTATAAATGTTTAAAATTAAATATAAAACATTAAAATATTTATAAATAAGTGAATGTGGATCTTCTAGCCAGTTATTTTGAATAAAAAATTATTTTCCTTTAAGTTGAAAATTTTAAATGAAAAATCCAAGGAAATAAATCAAATTATAAAAATAATGTTAATTTGTCTAATAATGAATCCAAAATATCTAAAAATATGCTAATACCTATTATTTGCAATTCAAGAACGATAACTGGTTGTAAATTTCCAGCCAAATAGAGCACAATCACACTGTTACGTTTCAATTCCATTATCGAAAAAGTGCTCATTAGAAAATAATGCTTTTGCATGCTAGTCGACAATAAAATGAAACGTTATTTTTCAAATTTTCAACGCGCTGTCAGTTACATTTTGGCAGATACATCGACTGAGAGTTAGTAACACAACTCTCCTCGGACCCTGTAGTTACAGTAATTTTAAAAGTAAAACAGGTTTCAAAAAATCTTTACAATTCTCCAATTTAAAGTATTTGATTCGCCATTTTTGAAAACACTCAAAATATTTAATAGAGAAAATTATGAAATTAATATTTCTTATACTTCTGTCTCGAAAAAATGTTTACCCCGGCCGGGACTCGAACCCGGACCTCTCAATTGCCCGTCGATTGCTCTTCAAATTGAGCTAACGAGCACTGATTCGGAAACACAAATAATTTTTAATACGCATTTGTTTTCCGTATCTTTAAGATAGGCAACTTATAGATCAGGATTTGTTTTGGCCACCTCGATCGATTCATTCGTCATCGGGCAGATGGAGCCTCCTGGATGTTTTTATTAATTTCTTTTCCGCTTTGCTGGCGGTCGCATCTTTAATTTATTATTTGATATTTCGTGGTTAAACCTCCACGCTGGCATTATTTAATAGAGTACATAATAAAATTAATATTTCTTATTACTTGTGTCTCGCAAAAATATTTACCATCGACTATCGATTACCGGTCGATTGCTCTTCCAATTGAACTAACGGGCACTTATTCACTATTGGAAGAGCAATCGACCGACAATCGAGAGGTCCGAGTTCGACAGGTGGCCAAAACAAATCCTGATATATAAGTTGCCTATCTTAATAGATACGGAAAGCAAATACATATTAAAAATTATTTGTGTCTTGGAAGAAGTGCCCGTTAGCTCAATTGGAAGAGCAATCGACCGGCATTCGAGAGGTCCGGGTTCGAGTCCCGGACGGGGTAAACATTTTTTCGAGACACAAGTAATAAGAAATATTAATTGCAAAATTTGCTCTATTAATTAATGCCAGCAGTTGGAGGTTTAGCCACAAAACATCAAATATTCACTCAAAATATTGTCTTCACACTCCTATAAGTATAAACGTTCTGTACATCTGATTTTAGGTAATTTGAAAGTAATAGATATGTCTCTTCTTAGATTATAGTACAATTAAATACCTAAGATAATGATTACTAATATTTTTATTCAAAACTGTAGTCAAAACAAATTTATGTCATGTAATATTTACTTCTCTCTTAATAAGGACAAGTAATCCACCCCGTAGTGTGTTATACCTAAGTTATATCCGTTGTGTCAATCAACTTAACGTGGTTGCTTAATCTAGAATTAAATTCAGCGTAATTTCTTTAAGAATTTTTATACGACTTCCGCTGCATTATTTGATAAATAATACACCGAAGAAGTTACGCAGAACTAGTAATTTTTTGCCTCGTTGCAAATACATATTACCAGAATATTTCAAGCGAACGTTGTTTTTTATTTCATTACGAAGCTACGATTCATTTTAATACGTTTGCTAAGAAGTTTTTGTCTCTAAAATTATTTTACGAAATTATAATTATGTAATAATCTCTGATATATTATTCCCACGTCTGGAATCTTATCACAGAAGGAATGAGGAAGGAGAGGAGGGAGGAGTAACTCTCGTTAAAAACCCCAGGGTTCATATGGCCTGGATGATGTAACTTGTGAGGGCCCCTGCCTGGTTACAGGTGAAAAATCGGTCAACGACAAATGAACCAGAAGATAATATGTTGTAGGGGACCTGGGGTATACTATTGTTTAACTAGTGAATATAATTGGGGTTTACAACATCAGTATTTGGCAAACTTTTAATACAAATAATCATGATTTAACTATTGAACTAGATATAAGTTTTTGGAGATTACTTAAAAAACCTAGACAAAAGACATGCTATGAGATCAAAAACCAATTAATTATTTTATCGTTTAAATGCTAAAAGGAAAGCAAACTTTTATTTATTATTATTACATTTTAAAATAATGTTTTTAAATTACATAATTCATTCATAACAAAAGTGTATATTAAATTTTATTTTACTCATCACATAATGACATCTATATTATGAAATTCGTTGGTTTATTTCTTACTATCGTAGTTAAACGTACAAATGTTTAATATTTTTAATAAAAAACATTTTGTTTGGTTTTGCGTGAAGTGAAGAAATCTTCAATAGATGAAGGATGCACCGCATTAAAACTTCACTCCCTATTTTAATGGACTGATTGAGGATTGTTCCAAAGGGGCTTGAATTTTCCATCATCTTCAATCTGAAATTGGTTTTGAATGGTTACTACAGATTGGTGCAGATAGCTTGCAGGAGGAATATTACACTATAGCATTCGCTTTACAGCCAAGGGAAACCTTGGCCATAGCATATTTAAAGGTGACTTGGTTTGGGATAGATTAGGTTAGGTGATTTAGTTTGATTTCTAGTTTCAAGTGTACCTTTGATGCTGCTTGCACCGGAGTGCAAACGATATACAGTTGACTTGTTAATGGTGATAGTGGGAATGCTAGTAGTTTTTGTTTTATCTTTGACTTTGTTTTTCTTTCTACTCTCTTATTTTATAAATTTTTTAATTTTTTACATATACTTTCTTTATGTTTTTTTGTCTTTTCATATTTTTTCTCTCAATGTTAAGTTAATGCCCCTTAATGAAAGGAGAGTGGAATTGTGTCGAGGATTTTCTGGAGGTCTTCCGGAGGCTCTTGCATTCCTTGAATGATTCTTGCTGGTGGGTGCGGAAAAGGCCTTCTAGGATGCCACTTTTGGACTTTCCAGCTGAACCTCAGGATGTTGTAGGCTACTGGGTTGTTTGCTTGTGAGCGTCTTAGCGGATATTTAGCTTGAAGTGTTTTCAATTTATTACTGTTTGATGTAGCCGCGCAATGATCATAGAGATTAGCGCTTGAAAACTTATAATGGAGATTGTGAATATTCCTAACATTTCCACAGTCACAAGTTGTTAGCCTGTGGATTTCCCTATTTGTGGCGGAAGCATACAGAATTGCTCTGTAATCGATAATTGGTCTAATGTAAGTTTTGTAGGTATAGTGAAGTGTTTTGGAGTCACAGCCAGTCAGTTGTCCTCTGAGAGCTGATATTAGATTGGCTCGTTTTCTAACCCTGGTCGTTTTCCCACTAGGTTTTCTCATCCCCTAGTGGGATGGATTCTTCTCATAGGCGAAGTTGGATTTCAGATGGGTTTTGATGTTCATTTCTTTTGTAGTTGGGGTGCTGTATCAGAATAGCTTGAGTTTTAGCAGAATTTGGCGTTACTCGCCATTTCTTTGCCCAGCCAGAATACGTGCGCAGACAATTTTGGATGTGTGGCTCAGTTTCTTGTTTGGATCCTGTATGACCAGAAGGCTGTGACGTCGGCGTATAGAGTACTGTGGCAGTCTTGGTTTTGAGGTCGAGCATATTATGACAATATGCAATGTAGGACAGTAGGGCAAACACAGGGCCTTTGTTGGTCACCGGACAGAGGATGGATTTCCCTACATAATTAGTCACCTATTTTTATGCCAGTGGAACGGTTGGTGACGTAGTATTTGATGAGCTCTATATTGGTTGGATGTAATAGGTTTAGTTTGTTTAGCTTTATAATCAGTCCAGCATGCCAGACTGAATATCGAATCAGTCCAGCACGCCAGTAGAGCATGCTAGATTGAGTCGAATGCATGGGAAATGTCCAGGAAAACTACTATGGAACAGTGGCTGCTGTTTAGTAATCGGATTACATTAGTTTGGAATTTCATGAGAGGGAACAGGATCACATCCTGTTCCTCGCCACCGCAAACGAGGCCTTTGAAACCTTAAAAGCCGACAAAAACACAACTCCTGGAACTGATACGCCTAAACCTTAGAAACATTCCTCAAGAAACAATGGAACTACTCTCCAATAGATACACTAAATGTCTGTTGTTCGGATATTTTCCCAGTTCCTGGAAGACTGAAAATACCATCATGATTCCTAAACCTAATAAGGCTCCCAGCCGCGTCTCGTCTTACCAGCTGATCACTCTCCACAAGGCCCTGGGTAAGATTTTTGAGATGATAGTGATCTGCCGTCAGAGGAGCGTGCTTGAATTAAACCACATTTTTCCTGATAACCAATTTGTATTCAAAGCTACTCATTCAGCACATGAGTAGCTGGATGAGTAGGCGTATCAGTTCCAGGTGTTGTGTTTTTGTCGGCTTTTAAGGTTTCAAAGACCTCGTTTGCGGTGGCGGGGAACAGGATGTGATCAGATTTTGAAAAACTGATTACGGGTGAATGCACACTTGCAAAACTGTCCACAGGAGAATTGGTTTCTGCAAGAAAACTGCTGTCAAAAACTGGGATTTGTGATAAATTGGTTGCAAAATCCACTTTTTGAAAAAAGTGATAAAAAGTGATTGGTTCCTTATGCCAAGCAAAGCTCTCATGTAATTGCGCTGGAGAATTTATGAGTTTGCCTTGGAGATATTTCAGTTGAATTTGGGCATTAGATTTCTCTCCTGTTAGGATTTTGAATTTCAGCCAGAATTTTTTACCATCTCGGTAATTTAGTTTGGCTGTGGCCTCGGCCCATTACTCCTCTTTATACACAATTATCTTGCGTTTAATTAAACCATTGATCTGTTCCATTCGGATTTGATTGCCAGATCCCAACATGGCAAAAATGGTCGATAAATTCTTCATTTCTCTCGGATCATACTGACGACATTTGGGGAAAGTGGATGTCTGTTTAGCTTTATAGATTTAATTGGAATGCTTTCAGAAGCTGACTCTTGTGTTAGATTTTTTAAGTTGTTGATGACTAAGTCTATATGAGCGGGACTATCCATTTCGGTGTTGGATAGAGTGTTTTTTTCTAATTTTTGTTGAAAATGTTGCCTATTACCATTTTAGAAATCAGGAATTAGTATTCGTGAAAGTGGGGAAGGCAGAGTTGAGTCGAGAGAAGACTTTACAAGAAGAGGGTAATGGTCAGAAGTTATAGAAGCTCCGGCAAAACATTCAGAATCAACATTTTGTAAATATTGTTTAGTGACCACAATATGGTCAGTAATGAACATTCCTACGTAACCAAAAAAAGTGGGATCGGAAAGGGAATTCGCTGAAGAGGAAACTGTGTGATACATCTGGATAAAATTTCACCATTGAGATTTGAATCAATGCTGAAATTCCACTTAGATCTACAGCAAAATCTAAGTGGCGCGCACTAAAATCACCCATTATTATGGCTTTCGGAAACGAAGCTATATATTGAACAAAATCTCGGGTAATAACTTCTGATGGCGGATTGTAGTAAGAAAAAAATTTAGTTTGGTTGGTGACTTGGACTACATTGAAGATGTTGAAGGTTTGGGTGAAGGGGAAGTGGAGTGCTAGCGTTGTAGAGATGGATTACTAGTTCAACACCCCTGCTATTGCGCATAGAACTATTGAGCTGGTAAACTCGGTAATTTGAAATATTAACATCTTTTTGGGTTTTAGTTTCAGTGATGGAAAGGATTTGTACTTTATCGGAATTGAGAAAATTTTTGATCATAAGAATTTTACACAGCACTCAGGAGACATTTACTGTTCTAATGACTAAGTCAGCGAGACTATAACAATGGAAACATTGTTGTTGGAGAAGGATTTGGAGGTTTCCTTTCGGAGGAGGGCACGGGAAACTTGCCCGATTGATTCCTGTATAAGGATATGCTTATCAGCCACGACGTTTCGGAGCGTGGTTGTGAACACGCGGCTTAGATCATCCGCGCCCACATGAGGATTGAGCACCAGATCGTTCTGGCATAACATATTGATATACCACATTTAAATAAAATAATTTATTCAATGCCTGTGCAACTTTTAGCCCCATTGTACGATTTCCTATAAATTGATTATAAAACAAGTTTACGTACTACACAACATATCTCTAGTACTTATAATGTTAAACTAATTTGTAAGTTTATAATGTTATAATGAATTGTATATACAATGCTCCAGAAATCAAAGAACCAGAATGGGGAGATTAGCCTCAATAGTCCCGGAATACAACCAGTGTAAAGTCAACCCCTATCCTTCATGAAAAGCGTTTAAATCATTTTTAAAAAACTAGGGATATGGACGAAACCCTAACACGACGAACATGATCACAGAAAAGGATAATGAAAAAGAGGCCATTGAAGAGCTTAAAAAGATGAAACTAGAAATGGGACCCCTTAGAGGAACTAAAAAGAAAGGAAAAGGCAACGAAGTCAGATCTGATTATTTACAATGGTATAGTAGAGCAAATAAAAATGAAAGAGCAAGGAGCAAGGATAGCAATCGTGGTCCACAAGAAATGCAAAAAATATATAAAGAGTTGGGAAGAAATTATCAAAACAAGTATTACATTAGAGCTGAAAATAAACTGGAGGCGGATTAGCGTGGTAAAATGTAGAGTCCTACAGATGACGCTGACGATAAACCAAAGAATTCTACGATTAAATGATGAAAGTTCGAAAAAATATTAACACCAATAAATATGTAATCATCCTGCGTATTATGAACGTACGCATGAAAAACTAACAAAACAGCGAAGTTGTTGGCAGATTCGGGAAACCATAAAAAAATTAGAGTGGCTAACAAACTGTTGTAAAAGTATTTCACTGAAGATTATGAACGGCTTTTTCCAACATAAAATGATCCACAGATACACATGGCACCAATCAACAAAAGAGATCTACAGTATTATCGACTATTTAAGATCTCTTTGCCTCAACTCAAAACTAATTTCTGCATATGTGAAAGTGGGTCTAGGACCTAAATGCGACTCGAATTACTTTTGCTTTGGGCAAAGATATGCATCCCCTATTATTGTCATTATTATTATGTAAGAGATTTTAGGGACGGGCCCCTTTGCCATCTCAGCCTAAAAGGTCTTTTGTAGCATGCCCTTGTAACACAACCCCCCCACTCTATTGGTGGTGTGTCGCTGTAATGGCACAAACAGATATCTCAACAATAGTTACAGAATCAAAATGTTCTTCGGAAATAGGTTTCCCGGGCGCCAGGTCAGTTTAAAGTGAGACCACACTCTGGAACTGATGGTGATATTCCTTCGGTCCTCAGTGGCTTACTGAGGGCTTAGGTAAACTCAGTAGGTAAGTAAACCAGGTGTTCTTGTTCTTGCGGGGTGGCTGTAATAAACTTATCCACTAATAAGTGAAACAGCATTAAGGGTTTAACAAAACCATGTATTGTTCTTCAAATTATAAACAAAGAAAAGAAAAGTATTATTCTACAAATAAAAATATCATTTATCGTAACAAAACCTTAGATCATTTCAGCCTTTATGGCGGTAATCAAAATATATAGTAAATAAGGCACTTACAGCAAAATGGTTTCAATACGGTGCAAGCGCAATATTAATAATGAAAAAGCGGTGGAAATGAATTCAGCGGTGCTTGTCTAGTACTACAAAAATGTGGTGACAAAATAACGAAACGGCGAGAAGCATGTAGCTACGGGATGCAAGCAATCAATAAATCATACACAAACAAACAATAAGGGTGAAGCTACATATACTATCACGGAATGACGGCTATCTCTCAATATACGGTATGGATCACGGTAGGGTAGAAATATTCGTCTACCATTCATAGCGAGTTATAAATCATCTACCAACATATACACAATAATGAGTAACAGGTAGGAACAATCGGTATTTACTACTCACAGCTGGTTATGGATCATACATCAATATAGCAGGTCACAGTAGGGTATATTCAAACGCAATTACGGTAAGGTGAATACAGCTCAATGCTTGATATGGAAATCTGACAGGACAGGTATACTCGGAGGTTGCTACTAGTCACAATAACACTCTCGTGAACTTAAGTGTTAATGTCACTTGAGTCACCAAAACTAACCAAAATTAGTGTTGGGTGTACTCTAGCTAAAATGGAATCACTAACGGATATCAGCGACACTACTGTGAACAAGAGTGCCACTGTCCCCGAAGTATCAACAACTAGCTACTGTGAACATAGGCTAGCGTTTGACACAAATTAGTACAGGTAACGGGATGGAAAATCACTACGATATCAGCGACACTATTGTGAACAAAGGTGCCACTGTCACCGAAGTATCAACAACTCGCTATTATGTACGTAGGCTAGCGTTTGACACATGTTAGTGCAGGTAGCGGAATGGAAAATCACTATGGATATCAGCGACACTACTGTGGACAAAAGTGTCACTGTCACCGAAGTATCAACAACTAGCTACTGTGAACATAGGCTAGCGTTTGACACATGTTAGTGCAGGTAGCGGAATGAAGAAAGGAAAGGAAATTCAAATCATGCGAAATACGTACAATGAATAATATGAACGGTATATGATAAAGCAATAAGCGGTGTAAGAATTATTTTCAAAATAATTATTTTTCCAAAATTATTTTTTAAATTACTTTTCAAAATTATTTTTCAAAATGGCTTTTCAAATTTATTTTTCAAAATTGCTCTTACCAAATGCTCTTATAAAACGGTGACCACTGGCTCGGCTGCTGGCTGCGGTTGTCGGACTCTGGAGGGCCGAATATTCTCTTTCTAAATGCTTTTTTTTTTATTTACGTAGGAAGTGGAGAAACCTTCAAAAGGCGAAGGATGCCCGTTGCAGCCGACAGTGTGGGATTTTTACCCACTAAAACTCCAGGCCCTATTGGGATTGTATATTGTTGGGAGATTGGATAGTTTGTTTGAAGGAGGCTTTAGGATTCATCATCCTCTTAGCCTGGAACTGGTAATTAATGGAAGCTTTTAGAATTTTGGTAAGCTGATAGCTTGCAGATACGATATTACGCTATAGTGCTCGCTTTACAGCCATGCAATACCTTGGCCATAGTCAACTGATTGAGGAAGTTTGGTTTAGTGTGGTGGTCTTGTATATTTATTGCTGGGGATTTGCTGGTGGTCTTGTATATTTAGGTCTTGTATTTGGTCCTTGCTTGGCAGCGCAAGTCGGTGTTAGTTGACCTGAAATAAAAATTAAGGTTGTTGTGGAAGAGTGATTGTTTTGTGTTTTTTTTTTGTTTATTTTTTGATTTTTTTTTTTTTTTTATATTTTTATTTTATTTTATTTTATTTTTTTATTTCATTTTTTTTATTATTTTTTTTTTAATTTTTTTACTTATTTTTATTTAGCATACAATAATATTCACGTAATATTATGTGTTCTTAATTCGGAAGGAATAATTATTTAATTACTCTAAATTCTTTTTAGCTACCTACACCTACTTCGGACCTATTCTAAATATGGTATTCCTAAATATGGTATTATTTCTTAAATGACTTGTAAGAAATAATCGTTTTATTTAAAATATGTTACAACAAAACATCTGAATATTGTTTACTTAGTTATGACGCGTTTTAATTTTTACGCATTAATACAGACAGAGGGACGGATGCAATCTTTATGACTAGAAGGTTGCCAACTTGACAGTACATCTATTTATTTAATCACGAAATATAGACAATATTATATTTAAAGTAACATTACTTTGTTACACCCTTCCTTATCGTTTTAAAGCTGTCTGAGTTCTCTAAAAAACTTTAGGTTTCGGTTGCTATTCTCCAATGCTTTCGCAGTAGTGATTGTCATACCTGTGAAGTGTTTGAGTCTGCAATTCGATCTTGCAGAGCATTCACACGTAACGTGTATGACCGTTTCTGCATCTGTTTTTCAATTGACTTGTTGGGTTGACAATTGACTTGTTGGGTTCTCAGCCTTATCAATTTTATGCATTTGGTAATTCAGAAAACAATTTCCTGTAATATAATTTGTGTATATCGAAGCTTCCTTTTTAGTGAGTCTGAGCATTTGGATCTTCTTGTCAGAAATCAGATGTATAAAGTCTTTCGATTATTTTTGCTCTGGGACTTTCTTTTCTGGGACCAGTGTTTTATTCTGGCTTCAGATTCCCATTGCTTATTATCTGCTTCCAATGGTATTTAGGTAGAAAATAAGAAGGCCCAGGACTAATCAAATTATTTATTACTCCTTCTCTGGCTAGCTTGTCAGCTATTTCGTTAGCCCCAAGCCCTCAATCTCTACATATGTTAGTAACTATCATAACTAATGATGGTTATGTATTGCCAGTGCTTTCAGGTGTGCTAAGCCTCAATGATGCTTGACTGTCTGGGTATATATTGATGCTTTGCTTTTCCCTTCCATGCTTTTAAGCATGATCTCAAGGGTACAAATATCCATCTGTGCACCATTTCAACGCAATCTTGCTGTGGCAACTACAAGTGGTTGTTGAACTTTTGTGCTATCATCCCACCTACAGTCGGTGAATTGTATTGCTCTCTAAGGATCTTCAGGTGTGTTGTCAGGTTGCTATCTTTTAGTTTTGTTACCCCAGCAGAACCTCCCAGCATTTACCCCAGCAGAAACGGCAATTCAAAAGCTGAACCTAATACTCCGGTATAAATATCACTTTGAAATTCACTAAGAGATAGAAACCAAAACTTAATATTATCGGAGCGTAATAGAACCACTTGCAACCGATGGAGCAGAAAGCCGATTGCTTACAAACACAAACAAAAAACAACTAAATGCATGTGTAAAGGAAAAGAGGCCGCCCTCAAACAGCATGGACAGAGCAGATAGTGAAGAAAATGAGGGGGCGATGAGTACGTTTTACTTCGAAAGTAATAATTTTCTCTGCTGTATAGCATTAAACATTTTTTCTGAAAATTACTACCTCAAAATTATTTTAGGAAATTCTAGTACAGTTATGAAATAAACGTTATAAGATATGTAACTTATAAGAAAAGTAACTAGTTTTTAAGGCAAATCTGGTTTTTAAATAGAAAGGAAGTGCACAAAGGGAGCCGCGACTAGAAGCGAAGTGCGGCGATTGCCCAGCAGTTTTGGTGTATGTACCGGTTATTTACTCACTATTGTCCAGCGCATCCACCATCTCGGTACCTTTTCCATGTGATGTATTAAAATTTGGTGAATTCTCCGGAGCTGAGGAGTGAATGTTGAATGTGCAAAAATGGGTATGCTTAACTAGCGACGCATTCACAACACGTATATGCTAGAACGTATTAAAATATTTTCGACTGTCTCGTAATTTACCGAGCAATGTATGGGTCTGCAAAAATGGCCATACTATAATACTGATAATGTCTGCATTCCATTTCCAATTTGAATATGATATTCGCACACCCAGGGTCTACGTATAATAAAAATAAAAATCTAGCACAAAATAACTATTCACAACCAAACACAAACAAAAAACAACTAAATGCATTAAAAATGCGGTTCACCATGCAGGTCGTGTAGAATATCTAGGATGAATCACGTTCGAAACGACTATATTAGAAACCAAGTGCGGTCAGAAAAGACCATTGTAGACAAAATTGGAACTCGAAGGCTCATGTGGTATGGTCATGTGATGAAAATGGGAAATAGAAGATAGCCAAAGAATATAATGGAATACATTCCAGATGGGAAAAGAAAGACGCTGACCAAAACATCATGGACAAAAGAGATATTGAAGATAATGAAAGAGGGAGAGTGAGCGACATGAATGAAAATAATTGGGGGAACCAAGAGCTGCGGCGACTGAAGAACAAGAAGCTGGTATAAACTGTGGGATTCTTGGTATATGATATGATGTAATTAAAGTGTATAATACTGTCGTGAAATTATTCCTGTAATTCCCGTCCGCATGTAAGTTTAATATTAGGTTCACAGTCTTCGATTATATTGTTATGTTAATATTACTTTTCATGCCAATTGTATAAATATTGCATATCGTTTCAAGGTGTAATGATGATTTATCTACAATATATTATTTCAACTGTGTATATGAACATTCTTTATATTAAGTGAATGATCGGTTTGGTTCAGTATTATTTAATGAACGTTCATTGTATTCTTGACTGGGTGTGGTATAATTCTTTATATTCAGTACATTATTTTTAAGATTCATTCTGTACGTAATTCTTAAGTTGATATTTATACATGAATTAAGATGTATTCAGTATATTATTACTTATTGTTGCTACACATATAAGTAACCTATTTATTAAGTAAAATGTCCGCCTTATTAATTATATCGTAAAACCTTATTTTTTAAATTCATATTCTAAAAAAGTTAGAATACAACATGGCTACCGTGACAAGGATAAAAACTCATGTACACTGTTTATTAAAGATAAGTTACTAGGCAATAACCAGATTTCGTGCGGTAATTGTCACCATATTCTAAAGTTATGTAAACAAGTGTCTATATCGCAAATTACAGTATGCAAGGATCAGCTGGAAAATCCAATGATTCAGAAGTTAATTCGTTTGACTAAGAATGCATATAAGAATCATAATAAACATAATAATGAGATTCAAATTATACTCATACCTAATGAGGAAATTATTACGGATTCTGCTACAAAAAATCTTAACTTAATGCTTTTTATATGTTACTAAGAGGAGCGCACATCGGTATTCAACGGATGTTAAAAACTATAAACAAGATATTGTTGGACAAATATGGTGGATGATATTAAAGAATTTGTAAGTCGTTGCGATGCATGTTAAAGATATAAGCATTCAAGACCTCATATTCAACCCTTAAATATTCAACATCTACAACACTTTCATCCGTTGATAAAAGTTTTTTAAATTTGGTCAGACTGATTTTGTAGGTCATAAATATATTTTAACTATTCAATGTGAATAACAAAATATGTGTTAATAGCACCAATTGTAAATAAAGAGACTCGTACAGTTCCAGAAGCATTTGTGAAATAGTTTATTTTGCATTATGGAATTCCATCTCAAGTAGGTACAGCATTTAATTCGGCATTTGAAAGGCACCGCTTAACAATATCAAAATTTAGGGGCTTTAGAAAATTCTGATAACAATCTAGGGCAATATTTAAGAATTCAGGCACAAGCTAATCCGGACTCTTGGTCTAGTTGGTTAAGCTTTTGGGCGTTTTCTTATAACCAGTACACATGAATACTAAATATACTCCGTATGAATTAGTTTTTGGTAAACTCAGCTGGTTATCAAGTTTTTTTCAGGACGTGTTAAACCACTTTATATTTTCGACCATTACCCATCAGAATTATGTTATAGAATAAAGAAAGGATGGATAGATATTAGAAGCAATTTGCTCGATGCTAAGGATAGAGAGAAAGCTATGTATGCTAGGAGAGTGTATTCTATGCATATATCAGTTGGAGAGAAAGTTTTGGCACGAAATGAAGCAGGGTCGTCATCTTTTAAGGGATCGTTCTGGATGTCAAGCAACCGAATTTAGTTTTAGAGGAAAATTTTAAACTTGAATTTCGAGTTTCACAAAAATTGTATAAGTTGTAAATAAGTTTTTTGGGTTTCTCTAAGTGAATTAAAGAGGAACTATAATGAAAAAAATGCCGAAGTTTTTATTTTTCTGGAGGATTCTATCGTGGAATTGATCCTGTAATTCCCGTACGCATTTAAGTGTGTAATAATAGTCTTCTTGTAATGATGATTTATGTATAACATATTATTTCAATGTCATGTATGAAGATTCTTTATATTAAGTGAATGGTCGGTTTAGTTCAATGTTAATTAATGAACTTTCAATAACGCTTAACTGGAAATAATGGTGTATAATAAGGAGGTGTATAATAGAGAGGTGTACAATACTATATGGAATTTCTTGCCAAACAATGTCGCGAAGTCACCGAGTAGTCACCGAAGTCACCGAGTAGTCACCGATTTTTCAGAAATGGTTATCCGTGTTTATGTGTATGTACAATTATCATATCTCAAAATGTACTCGACGAATTTCAAAAATTGTGTTACGTAGGTGTATACATCTCGTTGTCAGAGTTCTAGAGAAAATTTGTGGCTTGAAATTTTCCCCAACACATTCCAAATTGAAATAGCATGCAGAAACATTGCATATGTATTTTTTATTTCAATATCCGTATATATAAAAGAGGATGTATGTAAGTATGTTACCTGTGGGCTTCTAAACCGCTCAACCGATATCGATCAAATTTTCAGAAAAACTTTAACAGAGCATAGCGGGTGATCTTGTGTAGATTGGCTCACGGATACACGGGAAAATGGGAACACATTTTCTTTATGTTTATGTTTGCAAAACTCGCAAACTACTCGACCGATTGACGTAAAATTTTGACATAGCGTTGCGTTTACTCCAAATAAAAAGAATATACAATAAAAATGCGAGAAAGCGGGAATTCTGCAACACGGGAATATGGAAACTTTGACACAACGTTGCATTCAAATACGCGCATGGCTTTATATACTTAAGGCGGGAACACAGGAATACGGGACTACGAGAACACAGGCGTATGGGAATACAGGAACATGGGAATACGGTAAGACGGGAATACATATTCTTGAAACTTTGTTAGGCATAATGCTGGTCGCGACAATTTGACTATGTGTATGGCCATCAGACTCAGATTGATTTCTATGAAACTGAGCCACGACGATGCGTGGCCGGGTTTAGCTAATCTGTAATAAAACATTGACGAAAATGTTGAAATGTTATTTGAAATGAGTGTTGTATTTAACTTTATTGAATAGGAGTAGTATTTTCAGAATGCTTTTATTTTTATAAGAAAATGTTTATGAAGTACTGAATATTTTTAAAATAGTAAGCTTTGTTAAGCACTGCTATATATAAAAAGTTCTTGTTGCTAGTTTTTCTAATTTTCTAATTATTTAAAATTCATTATCTCAAACGCCAACTGCACTTTAGAAAGTCTAGGAGTAATAAAACTAAAACAAAACCAAATAATACTCCTTTTAAGGTAGAATTATTTTTGTACCTATATTTTATTCTAGCGCGCAATGTAGTATATTGCAGGAAATAAGAATTATATACTTATTTAGATACGTTGATATTACTTTTACTAGGGCTTTCGATAACATCGCTAGCTATAAAGGGGAGATTCTTACCAACTCTTTTTTATACATGGATTTATAATCTTGGCGCGATCAAAAGTACTTTTATACACTTGCACTTGTTTATAGGCACGCTTATAATTCTAGCATACAGAATTTTACCAATGGATGTTATATCATGTGCGTATTGAAAATGGTATACTATTATATAAAATAAAACAATCTTATGTGGGGTGTTTGGTAAAATTCCAAACTATTTGCAATATTACATTTACAAATGAAAACGATGCATCGGAATAAAACGAAATACACATCTGTTAGCCATTTTTTTTTTACTTGTCCAACTTTCAACCCAATACAGCTGAGACACTGATTCATAAAGAAAAGTGTCAAAGGAAAATGTAAAATGAGAACGCTTCTTACAAATCATATGCCGATCACTAAGAGACAGAGAAATTGATTCATGTAATTGGAGCCGATCTTCATCTTCATCAGCCATTTTCTGTCCACTGCAGGATGTAGGCCTCCTTCAAATTTTTCCAATCGTTTCGGTTTTGTGCTCTCTTCATCCAATTTTTACCGGCT
>WYDF02251812.1:0-20602 GCA_009867245.2 Adranes taylori
GTTGATATAATTTTTTAGTATTTTTAAATAGAGGTTAATAGATTGTTATTTTTAAAGTCAATGTCATACGAATATCGCACACTGATATAAAAACAAAACAATTTGGATAGTTTTTTGTTATTTAACATGTACATTATATTTTTGCTAGTCTAAAGCAGTCTAATGACCAACGAATGTATTTGGAAATCAAAACAATTAGACGAAAATTGATTGCATGTATTTTTAATTCATTAGGTTCATTCAGTATTCAAAATAAAACATTTCATCGTATTATCATTAGATATGGGTTTTTTGATGTCTATAATTTAAGATTTTAATCTCGTTTTATTAAACCGGATTTTGGATAATTTTATGGTTTATCATGATTGTTGTTAATTTTACATGTATACATTGTTAATTATTTTTATGACTAAACTGAGTTATTTTTTAAGCGGTAAAGTTACTTCCATGCATTTATTTTGACCTCCTTGAGTTACTGTAAAATACGCATTGCTCTAAATTAAATTCAAATAATATGTTTTTTATTTTTAAGTAATTTCATTAAAATTTTAAATCAAGAGTAACAAGACCATATTATTAACTTATGCCAGCTCTACTAAACGTAACATAATTAGTAATAATCCAAGATCAAGTTTCTTGTTTAATTGGATTAACATTCAAATTCTCACATTCTTCCAAGCTGCTACAGAGTTGAGTAGATCTTTTATCATTAAGTTTCTCCCATCTCTGTTCACTCTCCATTTGTTTAGTATTTTTATTAAAGTTCTAAAATCGAGTTTTTGAATATTTTAATACTTTCCTGAGATGAAAAGGCCATTTCTAATATTATTTTATTACGCCTGCATCCTTTTTTAACTTCAGTGAACCTAGATTTCTCTCTGAGGACCAACGGTGGTGGTTTTTTAATTCTTGGTCCTTTTACTGTTTCATCCGTGTTTTGTTTCACTTTTTCCAATTTTTTCCTTTATAATTGTATGGAAAGGATTATTTATCTATCATTCCCAACTTCTTCTGTGGTTATTCTAATTTTTTTGACTTATCTATCTTTTATACAGGAGCCATGCGTTTCCTACACACATGTCTCCAAATTCGGAGATAAAAACGCTTGACAGAAATGTTAATTTGCTATAGTGCCCCAACATGTCATGTAAATCGAGTCTACCCATATAAGTATTGTAGTCCTTGACGGTAATCATATGAGCCTCTATCGAGATTTTCCATGTCCTTGTCAGATTATCAATTACAGTTAGGGACTCTATTGCATCTGGTTGTGTTTGTTGTAAATATACCCTGCTCCTTTAAACTCATAAATAAGCTCGGCGATGTTAAGAAGTTGTTGAAATATATTTCATAATGCTTATTCTTAGGTAGATTTTCGCATAGTCTAAGAACTATATTATCACTAATTCCTAATTCTGTTTCATTCTACAACATATATGGGGCTTATTTCTTACAAATTGTTTTATAGATGATCGACATTTGAAAGTGATCATTATCTTATCAATTGAATTGCATTCTTCTAGCTCAAGTTTTGCCAGGTTGGATCTTATCTCATCTATCAATTGCCTCACCTTGAACAATTTGTCATATTCTGGACTATATGGAGGTTCCATATTGGAATTGTCATTGAGATGTATACAAGTATGAAGTTTATCGAATTTATTTTGCCCTCCACCACATATTTGCCTACAACGCGTACAGCTCTGCTGCTCGGCATGCGTACAGCTCGGCATGCGGCCGCTCTTGACGGCAAACGCTGTTATGCCTCCCATCTGGTCCCCATATTTGCCTATGGCGTGGACAGCTCTTTTACAGAACAGCTGCATTACAGAAGCCTTCGGCCGCTCTTCACACGCTATTTAAAAATCGCATTACACAATAATATTCTTTACAACTACAATATGTATTATGCTTTTTGAACATCACGGCGTTGTTTTTCAATATAAATTTATTTTATAAGCATCAATATATCGAGTACTTTTTTTTTGATTATTAGAAATTATTTTTACTGAAGTTTAATATATATGTTTTGATATTGATATTATACATACAATAGTTACCTACAATTTGTCCCAAGGTACAACAAGGGCTTGCACCTTGGGACAACACCAATTGTACGTTGGTACATTTTGCAACAATTATTACCAATATGTTTGGGCTTATGTAATATATTATAGTTTGTAAGTTGATAATATCTTATGATATATTATAAGACATAGAAACAGGGAAAAAAGAAAATGGGTCCATTCGTCGCTCAGATCCTCCAACTACAGTTGAATTTGGTAATTTTTTAATTAGGTCTGAAGTGCATATCTCGTATATTTCTTCATACCTCACACATTTATTGCTACTTCAATTAGAACAAAATCTCCTTCCAATATTGCTACATCCTTTAATTTATTTTTCAGTTCTACTTTATTATTTGACTCTTCAAATATATTTATTAAATAAGTATTATCATCACTACTGGAATTCTGCAAAGTTATTTCAACACTATCATCGGAACTTTCATCTTGCAAAACTTTTCTTGTGACTTTTTGAATTTTAGCTTTAGATTTTAGCGCTCGTCTTTTTGAATATTCTATTTGTATCTCATTTTTTCAGGTGGCTTGGTTAATATTCTTGACTTCCCCTTTCTTCTACCTCCTGTGAGTTTTCTCTGTCCAGTTTTAGGAGAGGGTCATATCATCTGGGGACTGACAATATTGTTTACTTCCTTTTGGAGGTTCCAGTGCATCAATATTTAAGGATTATTCTCCTACTTCATTTTCCAGATCCGAGTTTGGTCGGTCTGTTACAAAAGCGGCCAAGAATTCGTCCGCGTCAAATATTTCCGTATTCAGACGATAAATGTTCCTTATGGAAAATCCCTTTATGATATTATGTTGAGTTCATGATAGCTATACCAACGATTTCTGGAATTTGGTACAGTGAAATAGGTTTACCCGGATTTTGAAACATCCACTCAGAAGAAGCTTGGTTGTAATAGGTGTTGTAGGCTCCGAAAACTGTTTGGTCTAAAGGTTGCAGCTTATGCGAAGAATGCGTTGGGAATGTAAGTAAAACCATACCGCTAGCTTTTGCGTGATTAATTAGAGGAATATTGATATATTACTATCATGGTTGTCGAATATCATCAAAACCGAGTTCTCTTTAGTTGGTTTTATACACTCTATAAAATGACCCATGCACAGGATGAATTTTTCTTCATTATACCACCATGAAAGATTTGCAACTCCAGCAGTGCCTGGAGGAGCCTCATTCCACATATGCTGTTTAAAGTGAACACTCGGAAAAAATAGCATTGGTGGTACGTGGTTTCTTATGGCACTAAACATGCAATCATGGTTATGTTTATACCACGTTCTCCCGATATAATGCAACCAAGCTCTTTTGCTCATTTAGGACCTATAATACGACGTGGAACGTGAGCAGTCGTATTACCAGTCTCGTTCACGTTATATATGTTATTTCGTGTAATTTTGTATTTTTCGTGGCAGGCTTTAAGGTTTGTTTAACATTCATTAACATTGTTCTTATTCAAGCTAGTTGAGTGAGAAAAACTGGTTGCCTCGGGCTCTCTTAAAAAGAATTTTGTTTGGCGTTTTAGAGACCATCAAAGCCACTCTCTACCTGCCTTTTTATCTTTTTTCAATTTTTCTGGCATATTTTGTGGTTTTCATTGGCATATTGGTAAGCCAAAACACGAACTTCGCATTTATTTAAACCATAATTTAAGCGAGCTGATAATACCAAATACTTAAATATATTTTACAGCATTTGTTGTTGGGTATACAAAGTTGGAGGTTCCAGATTCACGGTGTAATTTTATATGACGTGCTAGAGTTGATTTGCTAACATTATGTAAGTCAGATACATCTCTTATA
Organism: Adranes taylori; assembly: GCA_009867245.2. NCBI lineage: Eukaryota > Metazoa > Arthropoda > Insecta > Coleoptera > Staphylinidae > Adranes > Adranes taylori. Next base: position 3,888 of record WYDF02251812.1, read on the forward strand.
CTCATATTATTTCTTAATACATCATTTACTGGTCCTTTAAGACCAATTGCATTAACATCTTTTTTTGTTGTCGGTTTTACTTCGAGGCATGCTGCTAAAGTAAATGAACAGGAAATGACAAACTGTGTTTATTCTGTTGATAAAATTTCAACGCATTTTAAAATAATTTACACAATGCATGTACCTTGGGACTGTCCCGTGGTGTATGCAAATCCTTGTCCCAGGTACAAGTAATGCATCGCTGTTGAATTAGGTGTAATATTTTTTGTAGGTTAATAAATCCGTCATTCCAAAATAAAAATTAGAAAAATATAAACTATTAGCTCATCTGATTAAATTTGCTTCAAATTATATCTTTAATACGTATATAATGTTACGGATTCACTCACAAAAGTAAAATTGCTGTGTAATCGAAATCACTAAACATCATCAATTGCACGTTTAATACTTGCAATCATCAAGCCAACTGATATACATAACCGTTTTAATGCATTACAAGAAATTCGGGCCTATGATCATAGAATGCGTAGATATCTCGTTTGTCCCAAGGTACAACACTTTCCCCTACGTTTTAATGGATTTCCTTTAATGGATCTCCTATTTAATGGATCTCCTTTATGTCCTTTATGTCAACCAAAACATGTTTAAAATTATTTTTAAAATTAATTTGTGTCTTCGAATTAATTTTTATGATATAAGAGAAAAATTATAACTTAGAAAATATTATATATTTTCAGAATGTTTACTCTCCAACATATATTTTTCTGGTTCCTTGCAAGCCTAACTCAACAGATTTTATCAGCTTCGACGGCTGGTCCAAATAATCCTGGTGTCGAGAACAGGGATACTAAATCTATTTCTAAAGGCACAGATGTTGGAGGACCTACTTACTCAGGCGATTCCAACGTCGCATATATTCCTCACCAGAGTTATCCTTATATGTCGGACAGCTATCCAAATTCCGGTTATGCAGAAAATTATTTAGTAGCTTCAGCACCTTTGGGTCATTATTCCAATCAGAGGGATTATGTTAACAGTGTATTGCCTTTAGGAGCACAGGTAAATATATTCGAGGTAATACTAAATTAAAATTTCTAAATATAATAATGAGAATAAAAAATTGAAGATTAATATAAATTGTAAAAAATTAATTGCTTTAAACATTACTATTATCGTTTGTTTTATTTTTCATCTACATTTAATAATAGCTATTTTAGTTGCGAAATTTCAATGGTGCATAATTTATTTGGTTTTTTTAAACAATTATTATTTTTACTAAAACAATAACAAGATTTAACTAAAACATCTTTAAATAAATATTTAGGAGCATATTCACCATCTACTTTAATCAATTCTTCCCATTTGAGTGGCAGTCGGTCGATTCTAAGGGCAAAGAAGTATCTTATAGACAATCCACTCTTTAATGGCGCCCACTAGTCATTCAAGTCGTCGTAATCTTTGTGCACAAGCCATTTTTTCAGTGATGGATTGACGTGATAGTCCGTAGGCGCTTTTGTGTGAGAATACGGCAAATGAAGGAGTAGTTTGCGGTCCTTATTGGCGATAGTTTCGATAACACGATGCTCAACATGTGGAGGTACCATAATCGTAATGGTAGGTGATATGGTTCTTTTTCGCGGCAAACCTTCATTTCGATTGCAGCTTTGAATGTGGTCAAGGTGAGCCAAATAGACGTCGCTGTTGATATTTAATTGCCGCTTGCCGTTTTTGTGTTGAATCCGACACTGTTGACGTTCATTGTCGCCATTTCATTAATAACTAATCCTCCTTTGATATGATTTCCCAGTGGATGATTCTGTTTCTGTCCCACCAAACACATTACATTGCTTTCTTACGGTGGATGCCTTTCAACATTCCTTTGAGCGAAACACCTGGCGAAACGCAACTTTATTTTGACGTTTTTGAAGAGAAGCTACGATTCATCCACAGTGACGAGATTTTTTAGGTACGAAGTTTCCTCGTTCCGCTGCCACAAACAGTGAAAATTCGGACACTTCCGCATTTGTTGTTGTCCTACACGCTTGCATTTGTTGGGAGTTCGTGAGGGAGCAGTCCAGCTAATTTTCATACTTTTTCGAGCTTTTTGAGACGACGAACGATGATCAAATCCTCCACATTGAAATCTTCGCCCAACGCCCATCATTGTTGTCAAGCTGTCGTCCTATTCCATGGCCGCCAAAAGTGCTTAGACGCCGAAATGTTATGGTCAATCTCTTCCTTCTTAATCTGTAAGGTTTGTATTGCCCGATTTGAACTTCTAGAACTCTCTTTCAACTTGGCGTATCATCAAGAAAGCCCTAGAAAGGCCCGCGCAATGATTGTACTGCATTCCAATATTTCTGTAGAGCATAAGTGGTAGAGCATAATATGGAGAATATGGATATGATTAGATTTGTCTAACCCTTTTATTTGTTTTCAATTAACTATTACATTTGGGTTGGTAGAAATTAAGAAAACTGCTAGTTACAACTATATTTTATAAATATAGTAATTTTATATAAATGAGACGTTTATATAAAAATTTGACTGCAATCTGGTGATTTTTGATAGCACTTCATTTAATTGATTTGAGAAACCTGTCCTTCTGAAATCCGTTAAATAAAGTACCTTTTATTTACATAGTGTCTTTTACCTACAATAACTTTCCGTATGACAATTTTTATTTCATCAAGATGTGAAAATCGAAACAGGAATTTTCAATACGAAAGATGTGTTTGAATTAAATGGAGAGTTTATAGAAAATGTGAAGAAAATAAAAATGTACATAATGAGGAGGAATGAATCGGCAAGTAAGCCATTAGAATCTTAGCAAGAAAAGCGGAGGCGGCAGCGAAAAAAATGGGGAATGTATGGAAGGAGAAGTTTGGTGTATTAGTAAGAATGAGGCTCATAATTTTAAATATATGCCTGCGAAGTATAATATAATATAGAATGGGGCAGTCGTCTGGGCGTTGAAAGAAAGAAAGGAAATTGTAATAATGAGAATGAAGTACAGGAAAGTATGAGGTGTAGAAAAGTCCACTTCGAGGTGCAGGAACTGAATGAATATAAATGTTGGACGTATGTAGTTAAAAAGATGGTAAAGTATGAAAGAAAGATGATGAATGATGGGGAGGAGAGAATTATTAGAAGAGTTTATGTGAAATCAATGATGGAGGTAAGTAAGGTAGATGATAGCAACGAATGTCTCAAATATAGAAGAAGAATGAATGAGAGTGTATGTATGTATGAATGATATAATATGATGAGAGAAAGTATAAATTGCGAGGTAGAGGCTCTATAAACGTAGCGGATTGTGCTAGTATAGGAGAGACATGATAGAATAAGAATGAGTAGATACAATTGGAAATATGAATGTTTCATGATTGAAGGTATTTTACCACAATAGTTGAGATCGTAATGAAGTATGAAAGAAAAGAGGATGATAACCAAGGTATGCTAGCGAGGAAAGGGGAAATACATATGGAATTAATCTAAGGGAAAGAAGTTATAGAATATCTGGGAAGGAGGCAGAAACGTGGTAGCAGCGGATGTATGCATGTAAAGAAATGTTGTGGACAGATGAACAAAGCTGGTAATTGGAGGACGTACATGGAATATGGACTAAGGGACATAGAAGTAATGGAGAAGATAATGTTTGAGACTAATAAGAGGAAGATGCGTCTGTAATGAATGCTGGTGGAAAGTTTGTGTAGTAGAAATGGTGGAGGGATGCAATGTGGAAAAGCATGAGAATGTAATGATGGAAGAAGGGGTCAAAGAGTGGTGCGAGGAAATGAAAACAAGTTATGAACAGAAGGTGAGTATGAGGATGTATTGAAATGAGGTTTGCTAAGGGTTGTGAGTTTTGGAAATGGAAGGTAAGAAAGGGGGAAGAAGGAAAAGAAAAGAATAAGGAAGGAGATAAAGATAAATAAATGAAGAAATTAGACGTTGTGTTAAAGTCCTTGTTACATATTATTCGTAGTTTTTTTTTCTGGGAAAGCTCCGTTCTGGGAAAGCTCCGTTCCTTATTTTTATCACTTTGCGTGATTTTATGGTGTGATTTGGAGGGGGCAAACAGATTGTTTTAAACGTTAAATTCAAAAATAAAATTATATTAATATATAATAAAGTACTTTCATCTAATGCTTGCTTTCCTCTTCTACCCTGAAGTAGAAGTGTCTCGTACCAATGACCAGTATTATTCTGCCATGTTCGCTTTCCATTTTCCTGGAAATCTACTCTCGAACTGACTGATGATGTCTTGATTGTACAGTTCTCCGTGCTCATCCGAAACTCCTACTAAATTTTCAGGGAAACGGTTCAGGTGCGAGTACAGGAGGTACACTTTAAGAGACGTGTTACATCGCATTCCCTTGTACACTAACAGGAATTCCTCGACATGAGCGACATAATCATCACTTTTGTTGTTACCCAAAAAGTTATTAGACACGTTTTTGAATTCAAGCCATGCTCGTTTTTCGTTTCGATTAAGGTGTTCCACAAACGTCAACTCGTGGAAAAGTTTTCTAATCTGGGGTTTCACAAAAACCCATCTTAATTTTAGTCTCACTAAGACGAAGAAATTTAGTTTTCAAAAATTGAAATCCATCGCTTTGACAAACAGATTAATTCTAGTTTGATGTGCAAAGGCGGCAAGTAAATATTTTCCTTCGAGCATCTTCAACGACATATTTCTGACCGGGAGTAAAACTTTCTCGGCGAGGCCAGTTCCGGATGATGCAATGTTTGTTTCAGGATCGGCTGTCCTATTCACGTTGAAAGCAGCAGTATTTTGTGAAGTATGATCGCAGGCCAATGTATAGAGCAACAACTTCTAAGTCAGCGAAATTTTCCAATTATAATTGTGATAATGGATTTGGATATTGGATATTTTATTATGGATTTGGTTGGTGTTTTCGTATGTCTCCTTCATATCCACAAAAGACAACTTTTCAGTGTCTTTGATGAGTCTATGAACAGTCTCCATTTGTGGGGGTCACATGGCATCTTCAGTTCTGTCATCAGTGCATTTGAATTAGCATAGAATACTAAGCCTTCAGTCTGGGAAGGTTTAGTAATACTAAGCCTGGGCGCAGAATGGAAATGAATGAGATGATAGGCAGGGTGAATTGATATATGAGGAAGAGAGGATTGGTGGTGAATCTGGAAAGATATGTGCGGAAAGTATGGTATGTAGGAAGTATGGACGGTGAGAGAAAGGGAGGAAATTGAAAAAATGGAAATAGAAGTGGTGGGTGCTAGAGCAGAATATTTGGGATCGGATATGACAATGAAAGAAAAAAGAATGATTGCAAGATTTAGGTGTGGGAGTATGGAAAGGGGACCAGATTTTGGATAAAAGAGAGTGAAAGGTGTTGTAGGGTTTGTGGAGTAATGGAAGAAACATGGGAGCATTAGGTGGAGGAATGTGTGATGTTTGGATGGACGTGGGAACAGAGTGAGGAAGCGAGGAATTGGAGAGTATGCATGGATTTGGATGGAAAAGGAGTGAAGGTAATGGAAAAGACTGAGGGGGAGATAATTAAAAGGAAATAGGCGTAAGGTAAATAAATGGAATAGTAAGAACAATGGTAGAAGAAGAGAGGTAAACTTCCACTTATCATTCGCAGCAAAGGGGCATATTTTTGGTAATTTTTATTGAATTTATAAATATGTTTGGGTATTTAGTGATGAATGTTACTTTTGTACAAGTATGCCAATAAAGGTTTCTTTTTTTTACTAATTTACTAAGTCTTCATCTTCTGTAAACATGAATTTCAGGGTTGACTATCTTGTTCTATAAGAAGAGATGCTTACATCCTTTTCTAAGAGATTCCAATTCTGAAGTAGAGATCCAAGAAGTTCAGAATTACTATCAGATAACTCACAGTCCCGGATGAGATTATTCAATTCTGACTGAGTTACAAGGCGAGGTTGTCGATGACCCAGGCTCAAAGTCTTCTAAATCCGTTTCTAACTGCAGACTTTTTGGGGGCGCAGGAATTTGTAAAGAATCGTTGTGAGGAACTGGTCGTAGAGCCGAAGGGATATTAGGATACTGAATTTTGTACTTACTTCTGCTAGAGAATCAGACGGTGCAAGTTATACAATGGTAACATTCTGTGAGATGATAGTGAAGTATGCGCCAAACCATGGGCATATAAAATTACATAGAATTACGGGTAGCTTTCAGTCATTTCGTCAAACTATTGTAACAGCTAGTGTAGCAAAACTTTGGTGCCCAGTCCTGATCGCCAATTTGGTAATCAAACTAATATTTCTAAGCAGTTTTAAGAAGAGGAAAAAGGTGTTTTCTTTGCTGACACTCACGTTCTGATATTATTCGCTTTGAAAATCCGGAGCAAGCATATTTGGACCGTTTTACACAATTTAAACAACTTGAAAACACAGAATCCCCGCGACGAACACAGAACAGTTGATTGTACGATCGCGAAAGAAGTACTGACGCAAGATAACGGTAAACAGATGACGACTCTAATCCAGCAGTGCAAGTTTAAACTCGAGCGAGGCATGAAAATTCCTGCGCAAACCACAAAGCGACCGAGTTAATGTGACCGGCACATTGAGGACTTTGGGACTTCTCCCCCTCGTCTGCTTTTAGACAAAATTGTGGCTACATATTTTCATTAAATGCGGGAGAATTTGTGGAGGGGGGGGGGGGGGTATATGTATAAAGTAAGGAAAAATTTGAGAAAAAAAACTGGTAACAACGATCGGGAAACAATGATTTTTTAACGAATGTTTTAAAATTTAATTTTTTTTTTCCTTCCTTGCTACAAACTTTCATGCATTATAAATTGTCACCTCTCCAGTCCTTCAGAAGAAAAATAACGGTTAAAAAATCCGTCTGCCCCTTCCCACTCAAACTTATGGCCATAAAATAAGGGGGGGGAGAACGTCTCAAGAAAACGGTGGGCGATGGGCGAGCGTCTCAAGATAACGGGGATGATATTCTGAGTCAGGACGTCATTTTACATGGGAATAAGCAAGAATGTTGTTAAGGCCGGTTTTCATGCAGAACAGTGTAATTAATTACATCAAATAACGTTACGGTTTATTAATTAATTACATCAAAATAACTTTCCATATGTTAACTTTTATGTTGATCAAGATGTAAAAATCGAAACAGGTTTTTTTTCAAATCCTTACAAAAAACTTTAACTGTGTTCAAAATTTTATTGTGTGATTAACTTTTAAATAATAATAGAAGATGATTACTTTCAAATATTGATAAATGTAGAGTTGTGGTTATGCTTTTGTAAAGCTTCTACTAACGTTTACTTTTAAATAGGAATAAATATTTAAAAGGGCTGTGGTTTGTAGCTAAAGTTAAAACATAAATCACCTATTTTTTGTTACAGATTATAAAAAGCGTTGGAAAAATAATTGTTCTCATTTTACTTGGTGTAATTTTATTTGCGTTTGAAGGTGCAATTTTTATAGCGGTGTGTAACTTTTATTTTAAAATTTAGATTATTGTTCTTGAACTATACACATATAAACCTTTATGTTTTTAAGGCTCATCTCTGCCATTTTATGTCCATTTAGCTTACATTGTTTAGGCAGCAAAAATCACATATTTGTGTGCCAAATTTCACTGAAATCTGTTCAGTAGTATTCATGTGGCATATACACACACACACACATTTTTCAAATACCAGTTTGTACCCAGCCACCTCCAAAATGTGCTTATCACATAGAATCTCCAACTAGACTCTTTATGAATTTTATTTTTAAATACCTACAGCACTGCATACATATACAGGGTGTGTATCTTCTAATAGCTACAGAATTGCTATCTCTTAAAGTGGAAGAGGTGGAGATAAGTTTAATTAGGAAAGAATGTAGATAATTAAACAACAAACAAATAACCAATGTCAGCAATCAAATTTTTAGAGTAGTATCAACAATAAGTTTTTAAAATTTATTTTCGATTATACTAAAATACTTTTGTTGCAAACATACTACATTTTTACTACATTACTACATTTTACATTTTTAAAGCAACATACTTAAGTTTATGGTCAATTTATGTGATAGAACTTTCGCTTCTGCGTAGACACCTTATTATTGTTTTCAATATTATTATTGTTATTGTTTTATTAAACATTATTGTGTTTATTGTATTGAATACGGACCCGGATTTTTTTTGTCAGCAAAACGTTTTAAAATTGTGTTCTACAAACTACCATGTATGATTAAAAATCATTTGTTACAGTTTTTGTTGATTTCAACATGGTTCTTATTTTCAGAGCCGGACCTGCCTCGATTTGTTTTAGTTGTGATGTATTTAAACTTCGATAGAACAATTTAAGCTGATATATTTAAGCTGTGATAGCAAGATAAGAAACCCAAAAATTTTTTAATCAAAGTGATCTTCTTAATTTGTGAGAAAATAGTGCTTCATAAAAAATTTAAAGTTAATTAAATCATATTATTCTTATTTTAGGTTCATTTTAAACTAAAATCTCAGAGAAACTTGTAATTTTATTTATGCACAGTACATCATTTTGATTAAAATGTTTTGAGTTTTTTATCCCTGCTAAACTAAATATATCGCAACTGGAACTAATCGAGGCAGGTCCGGCTCTAAAAAATAATTTTTTTTTATATACCATGTTGAAATGAACAAATTGCAAATAATTTTTAGTCCTAAAGGGTTTTATTTAGAAACAAAATTTGAAATGATTCGATGAAAAAAAAATGCAGGTCTGTATTTAAACAAATATTATTGATGGTGTCTACGCAGTTACGAAATATTGTATTACATAAGTGTTGACGGTACTTATGCAACAAGAAATTACTTACTAGAGTAAATTTTAGAAAATCACAAAATTGTGTTTTTTGTAAATAAGTCAGATACGGGTCGAAAAATTTGTACGCTGAAGTGTTATTTGTTTGGTTTTTAGTTATTTACATTTTTCATATTAAACATCTCTCTATCTCTTGTACTTTAGGAGATATCAATAGTGTAGCTATTAAAAAGTACACAATCTGTATATATGGTATTAAAAAAATTATAAATTATATGTACGATTTAAACAACTTGAAAATTAAAATAATTAATTATAAGTAATAACCATGTGATTTATAGTGTCAATAATGTGATAAAAATTGAATAAACAAGGTTACTCTATCAAAGATTTCTCTTTGTTGCAGACTGCCTTGTATACAGCATTAAGAATATTTGCCAAAATCGGTCTATTCCTTGTTGGCGGTGTAGCATTATTGGTTGTAGGTGGAATTTTTACAACAGCTGTATGTTCACTCACGCCTCTCTGCACCATAACTTTCATGAGTTTCAGAGATTTGAATAAGGAAACGATGAGATCCTATATGAATCCGGAAGCAATATCGGCTGCAGCAGATTTTGTTAATGATGCAATTGGAAAATACCAACGTATTCAGCGCGCAATCACTGATTAAAATTGAATATTTACTCTAGAATCCAGTGAGATGAAATGAGTATAGATTTTTAATGTTTATAAGTTTTTTTAATATTAATAAAGAATTTTTGAATAAATTTTTTCGTTATTGTTCTTGTATGGACACACGAAAAGTCATTGGTGTCAAATTTAAATACCTTAATTATGGAATTTGAATAGCAAAATAATTGTTTCAAATTCCGAGATGTTGTCAAAAGTTTTCTACATGCTTTATTAAAAACAAAAGTTAGTTTTTTTGCAATTTGTAAGGAGTTTTTTTAAAGTGAACCTTTTTGATGACATTGCAAATATTATACGAGGACTGTTCTCTTTCCGCTGAACCTAGTCACGTAAAACACAGTTTATTTACGAAAAATATTTATTAATAATTTTCCAAAGTATTCTCCTCCACAGTTAAGGCATTTTCGCATCCGCGAAAACCATTCGTACATTTTTTCCAATCTTCGGGCCGCAATTTGTTTATTTCATTTATAAAGACATCAACCGCTCCTTCGGCCGATGTAAAACGTAAACCCAGTAATTTATCTTTTACCCGCGGAAATAAGGAGAAATTAACGGGTGCTAGGTTTGGCCTATACGGCGAATGACCCATTATTTCTATGTTTTGGGCATTCAAATACTCAATTGTTCGAGAAGCAGTGTGAGCCCGAGCATTGTCATGATGCAAGATAATCCTTCCTCTTGGACGTTTTTCGCGAACCTTCTATAGAACCTGAGACAAACAAACTGTAGTATACCATTCTGAATTAACAGTACGTCTATCCTCCAGGGCTACACTGAAACATGCCCAGGAATTCTAAAAAAAATGGCGAAGATCTTTTTGTTTCGGCTTTTTTCACGAACAACTTTTGTTGGAGCTGACTCATTCACAAAGACCCAAACTGACGATTGTTGCTTTTATTCGGGATCATAGCAGAATACCCATATTCATCATCTGTGATGATGTTGTACACCAAATTAGACGATCCACGGTCAAAGCGATCTAGTGTAGATCGGCGGCACCATCTCACACGGTCCTCTTTTTGAGTTGAAGTCAAGTTGCGGGGAATCGACCGAGAACAAAGCTTACGGACTTTCAAATGTTTGTGTAAAATAGTGTTAATTGCTTTCACACCAATCTTTAAAGTTGGTTGAATGTTTCTGACAGTAATATGCAGGTCCTCTTTAATCATGTTCCGAATAAGATCAATATTTTTTTCTATAACTGTCGTTTTGGCTTAGGAACTCAAAAACTGTCATTTAAGGAAAGTCAACCGAGTTGAACTTCATTGTACGATCAGTTTACGGTAGCGAAAGAACAGGACTTATCACCAAGCACTCGATTGATCTCCTCAAAACATTCTTTACGGTTTAAGCCACGCTTGAAATTGTAAAAAATCCCAGCCCGATAATGCTTCTTGTTCATTTCCATTACTTATTGGCGAAAGGATTACTTTAAACTTATGCAACTTACAAGCAATCACCTATATTTGACAACTGCCACTAGTAAGCAACTAGGTCGAAATTTCAAACAAAATTTGTTGAAATTTCATCATTTCACTGATATTTTCTGAATAAAGTATAACTTGGACTTTCCTTGCATAATGTATACCAAAATCAACGCCAAAAAGGGGAAATTAAAAAAAGTCACGATTTTTCTTTTCAAGGGTGCTATCTCATAGTGGCCCATCTTGTGGGGTACAATAGTACATGAAATCGATTTTCAAGTGGTAAAATAAGATTTTATTTATTCAAGAAATATAAAAAACATCACTCATAGATTTGGGATATAATATATGAGTTATAAAAGAAAACAAGTTATTATGAAATTTAAATAATTACTCAAGAATTCAGACTTTTCTGATTTTCATTCAATCAAAATTGACACTGAACTTGATAAGGCACTGCTGCCTTTTGATAGTTCCACTTAGAACTAGATCTTGTAGAAGCATTCTGATATCATTTAGTTCAACTGCTGCTTCATCGGGAATGACAGGAAAAACGAAACTGTCGGAGATCTTACTACTGTTCCTGAGATAACTAACAGATAGAACTTCATAGGATCCTATCACTCTAGCGACATAGTAAATTTTCTTCTTTTCGGAAAATTCTACGAGAACATATTCCCCCTTATTCGGTTTTCTCTTTACTGGCACAAAGCTGAACTTTTCTGGATAGACCTGAATTTGATCATCCAGTTCGTCATCCGTTTCATGGTCACTGAATTCTTCCTCTTTTGATTCAGATGAATACACGGACTGCCTTCTCAATTTTTCCTGTACTCTCGCCTCTATAGCTCTCTTTTCCGGAGTGTTAGTGAGTATCCCACTCTTTCCGTTTACCCGAGCTTTTCTAGCAACGAGTCTATTTTTACGAGTCATTTGGACTTAAATTAGCGCGCGATTGACCTGCTTGTTCATTTTCTAAAGATTATCCATCTTGTGTTTCTCCAGTCTAGTGTTTGTCTAGCTCGACGATGTTCGGTCTATCTGTCACTTTACTCAACAGATCCCATTTTCACCGAGGAAATTGACCACGGTGAAAATGTGTTTGTCGAATGGATAAATTTCAGTTTATATGAATTCTGAAGTGATGTTCGAATGTGTCATTGAGTTCTGGAACTCAATGACACATTCCATAGATATTCATCGGAATTCCTGGGGGAGCAAGTAGCCAGCTATCCACTGCAGCATTATAAAATGCCTTGAATGAATAACAACAGACACATCAAGCGGCTAAAGTTTGTTGGAGTAATGTGGCGGTAATGTAACAATAGTTATCCCATTGTCTTTAGCTAGGTTCAATCTTCCCACAGAAATCTGGCTTTCAAGATACTCCATGATCACTAAGCTTAGTTTAGCTTTCGAACTGAAATATTTTTTGAATGAAATGTTTCATCACTTCTTCGAACAATTCAGTCGTCATCCACCCAGTAGGATTTCCTAACCCAAGAGTACGAGATGGAGCGCCGGTAATCATGTGCTCGTTAATTATCTTCCGTGGAAAAATCCGGTAGAAGAGGAATCACCGGTGGGAGAGCATTGCGAGAAGCATTGTTAATGCAACATGTCGCTACCAAAGTAGCACGCTCTGCACTTGTCAATAACTTGCTTGATATCTCTTTCGGCTGCGAATTTCTTTGGTTTCTGCACAGCTGTAGTTGGATTTCAGTCAATTCCATGGGACATTCTTTTGATTTGCAATTGCTAATTCATAAGCGATCACACGGATGTCTTTCGTAGACTTGCCATAATACATTCTGTTGCACTGGATGATGTAGTCAGTTATACTGGCCTCCTCGATATCCGTAAATCTTCTCCTGTAGTCTTATTTGAAAATCATATGAATATTTGTACGGGGATAACATTTTTGTTTCTTAAAATATCTTGTTAGTGTTTGAAATTTCAGTCCATTGATTTCTGTACTCTCTCATAATGACAGTTTGTCAATAAGAACTTAATCGACAGCTTTTTTCATCTGCTCTTTCGTGAAACTTCTGTTACCTGTTTTTCTCTTTAATCCTCTTTAATCCTTTTCTGGAATTAAATGATAATTTTCATGATTTTTAACTCTCTGATGGAGGAAGGTTTGTGGAAAAAAACTTATAACGAGACAGTAGTAGCAGTTTAGGAGAAGGAAACGATGGTATACTTAGTCGACCAGATGAATGACTGAAAAAAATTAATACAATTTGATGCGGGCCACAATGAGGCATGTCTCATTATGTCCGCAAGCAACTATCTTATATTGGCACATACGAGATCAGATATTCAGTTCGGCCCTGCTTCCCATATGTTTTGAATTATACATAACCTCATTCATAATCATAGTCAACTCAAACCTATGTTAATATATGACCATCATCGGATATCACAGATATGTCCCATTCCAGAAATGTTATGTCAAAATTTGTAGATAACATACTTCGACACATGTTTTTTTTTGCAAATATTCACTGACTAGTAATAGAGCTTCAACAGACCGGCTGATGAATACTAACTGCATCGTGTACTGACCTAAATGGGAGTGATATTTACCCGGGAAATTTGAAAGTATTCCTTTGTCTCATTGTGCCCCACATACCGTTGTAGCGCAACTCTCCAAAATATTTTTAATCAAATGCGGCCTATTAGTCTCCTTCCGTGTCTGGCTCGGAAGATTGTCGCAGAACAACTTACAACCTTCTTAGAAGAACAGCATATATTATCACCATATCAATCGGGTTTCCGTAGAGGGCACGGATGCGAAACTGCGTCAGTTAATATTATGGAGGTCATTTTAATTGCAAATGATCGAAATCTAGTTACTGCCTTGGTAATGTTAGATTATTCTAAAGCATTTGATACACTGGACCATGATCTCTAAGTTAAAATATGTTGCATTGGACCAGAGCGCTGTGGACTATTTCTCTTATTATTTGAGTGGACGTAAGCAGCTAGTGAAAATAAATTCCGATATATCGGAAGTACTTACGTATCTAGTGGAGTACCACTGGGGTCAGTCCTTGGACCGTTATTTTACATATTATATACATGTGATTTTGACAAGAATGTTAAAAACTGCAGAGTTCGATACTATGCTGACGATACACAGCTTTATTTATCATTACATCCTGAGGCCGGAATATTAGCTAGGACATGGTTGAATGCTGACATAAAATCAATTATTGAAACATCTAATGCTCGTGGTTTACAATTGAACTTAAGTAAAACTGTACTATTACAATTTGGAAACAAATTTCCTACACAAAAAATAGGTAATTTTAAGTTCAATTTATATTGAACAATTGTTACACCTGTAAATGAGGCTTGTAATTTAGGGGTTGCTTTAGATTCAGATCTAACGTTTAGTACTCATGTTGGTAAGTTATTACAATCATCATATATTAAATTAAATTAAAATTGTTATACAACCATAGACATGCTCTATCTGAAGATATTAAACTCCTTTTATGTGAGACGGTCTCATACGTTCTAAGTTCAATTATTGTGACGTGTTATATGACACCTTTTTGGACAGTAGTTTTAAGCGACGAATTCAAGTTGTGCAGAATTCCTATCTGCGATAAGTGTATGGCATTAGAAAATATCAGCGCATATCTCACACACTGGAAATTGCAGGCTACTACATAGGACTGTCTTCTACTTACAATATCAAGCACAATGAGAAACCTCAGTATCTATACAACAAGATAACATATAGAACTGATGTTAGGAATATCAATATTAGGTATAAAGGTCTTTTATCAATTTCCAACCATAGAACTGAGTAATTCAAAAAGGGCTTTTCATATAGTATCACGAAGATCATAAATGTTTAAATATTAAAAATAGTAGTCGATCTATTTTTAAAACATATTGTATAGAGATCAATTAAGAAAGAAACAATTAAATTTTCACTAATGAGTTGCTTTTGTATTTCTTAGTTGTTTCTCTACATTTTTCTTTTGGTTCATGTTCATAACGTAATTATATTAATCTTTTTTGCTGATCTCTTTTTTAATGCTTGCTTATATTATTATTTCACTTATGTTTATCTAAATGGTAGGGTGTAAGAACGGACGGTAGTGTAAGATTCTCGACTTTTTATCTCTATCTTTTTATCTTTAGATTTTTAATGTACATTATGGTAATTATGTATTTTGTTTGAAACTTTCTATTATTATTATTATTATTCTATTATTATTTATTAAAGCAAAAATGTTGAAAATAACAACCAGATACTTGATATTCGCGTTAATGTTCTTTCCAAGTGTGACTTGGGCTGTAGATTAATTGTCAAACAATTAAATCTAAAGGAACGGTAAATTCTCAAAGTACAGTGATCCAAATTATTAATTCTTCCATAAAAAAACGTTTGGCTACCTCAAAAGGTAAGGATTCTTTAAGTCTCACTAGATGTAAAAGAATTCGAACACAATCAAGTATTAAAAATTGTGAACATAAATGATCACTTCAGCCAATCCTCCAAGTTAAAGTACCATGGCAAAACAATTACAAACTTAAAAAAAAAAACTGCACAAAACATGATGAGTCAAGATATACATGCAAAAATCAGGCGCAACACTTGCTAATCTTGCTAAAAGTGACTCCTAATTAAAACCGAATGCCAAATGCAAGAAAGCTGTACGAATATCATTTGGCTGGTACCAATAGCGAATTTGTCATAACACTTGATGAATCATACTTGTATCTAGTTCTAGATAATTGTAATAGTATTCGTAAGATATTGCATGTTCGTCCTGGTCAAAGTGTACCAAACAATTGGATGAGGAAATGCCATGAACCTTAGCCGAAAGGTTTTATGGCAGTTACGGGTATCGCTGGTCGTGGTCATCATCAATCAGCCCATATTCGTCCACTGAAGGACATAAGCCTCTCTTGATTGCTTCCATATTCTCCTATTATGTGCTTCCTGTATCCAATTTGTGTGGATACATTTAATATCATCGGACCATCTAGTTGGTGGTCGTCCTACGCTTCTGTATGCGTCTTGTTTAGGCCTTCACTCTATGATCCTCTTGGTCCATCTGTTGTCCCGCATTCTCGCTATATGTTCCACTCAATTCCACTTTAGGATTGCTATTCTTTCTACTGCGTCAATCACTCTGGTTCTTTTACGTAGCTCAGCGTTTGTGAAGTGATCTCTGAGGGTCAGTCCCAGTATTGATCTTTCCATTGCACGCTGTGCCACTTTGATTTTCTGTACAGCCTTTTTTGTTAATGTCAAAGTCTCAGCTCCATAAGTTAGGTCAGACAGAACACATTGGTTGAAAACCTTCCTCTTCAGATAAAGGTAAAGTACGTGGTCGTGATACTTTACATTTAATTAAAGTTCCGAAAACTGTCAAAGCTAAAACTTTTATCTGCAACATTGACAAATCGTGGACGTTGAAAAATCTATATAATAAAAATGAAATGCTGTTCGTTGGTAACCGTATTACTTGAGAACTGCTGGATCGATTTGGCTAATTTTTTTTTAAATGTTTCTAACAGTCCGAATAAGGTTTTCACGGAAATCGAAATATTGGAATAATTGCCCAGAAAATTGAAAAATTCGGGAAAAAACAGGTTGGGAAGCGCATCACTTAAGAACGGCTGGATCGATTTAGCTAATTTCTATTTAAAAATGTTTCTAACAGTCCAAATAAGATTTTTACGGAAAGAAGAATTGGAAAAGTAGTCCGGAAAATTAAGTGCTTTTTCACAATAACTCACGATTCGAACGATGGACATACGCAATGTTAGATTCAGACGTGACATC
>WYDF02251823.1:0-20598 GCA_009867245.2 Adranes taylori
CTTGCTCGTTAGAAAGAGTAGAATATAGAACAGCTCTATAGTCTATCAGTGGCCTAATATAGGTTTTGTAAGTGTGAGACGAAAAACTACATTATATATTTCTTATATACTGTATTATACTATTTGTTACTCATTCTTGTAAATAAAGATTCAGTTCTATTTTATTCTGTTCTAGGAATACCTCCTGCATATTATGATTCTTTCATATTAACTTTTCATTACTTAAATCTGTTTGTACACTCTTGTGTAATTCATATTGTAAGCCAGTTGGGTGTGGAGGTGATTATATAAAGTATAAAGAGTCGTGATTTGTTTTCAGGGTACACAACGCTCTCCGAAACGTCAAAAAAGTCTCGCCGTCTCATCGCCATCTTATCACCAGGAGCACTAAATCAAAATTGGGACACTACCGCCTTGCGCGATGCACTCAAACAACTCCCAATACTCGAAACGCAGGTCACATGCATTGTTTTAAAGCCGCTGCCAAGGAAATCGTCAAATGAACTGAAGAATACGCAGGGCGAGACGTTCAGCAATTTAGCGCGCTCCATACCATTGATTGAATACAAAAAAGACTGCGGCGACATCTTTTGGTTGAGTTTACGATTAAGGTTACCACCTACGATTAGATGTAATCCATTGCAGTCGGTTAGATTGACTGCAACGTGCCAGTATAATGGATCAAGACTGAATGTTTTATCTCAAGATAGACTTGTAGATGTCTTAGTTTGAATAAATAAATAAATATATATATATAAGTATGCAACATAAAATAACTGTTTAGATATCAAAGAGATATTGTTGCTTGATTACACAGAAGACTTTTGATTCTGTAACTTCTTAGTAACTATTATATCCTTTCTCAAGCTGTTGGCTATATCTAATAAAATAGTAAAGGAATCAACATTTTTTCCATTTATATATGAAGATAGGCGTTTACCTCAGTAGCTGTATAATCTTTGTACAATTATGTATTCCTCTTTTAACATCTCACCTAGTTAATATAATAATAATAATAATTTATTATACAATTTTTCACGAAGCAATAGAGCTTGTTTAATTCAGAGCTTTATTTAATTCATGGCTTGCTCAATTCATGTCCGATAATTACGTTTATATCAGATATTTTACTTTTATCGGGTCATCAAATACCTTAGCCATGTACGAAACAGCTTACAAGGACTGCATAGCGTTTAAGGGTCCCTACTCAGTGTTTGCAGTGTCCTAGAGCTTGACTTTTACTCTATTTGTTAGTGAAAAATTGTATACTATATGACAAACTTACTATTCATTACATTGTATTGCACATCAGTGTTCTAATATTAATTATATCGACCTAGTTAAATAATACAAATAAATATAGAAACTAAGACAATACACAAATATGTATGTTTAACAATAATGTACGTATCAAGAGAGTAATATTTATTTCATTGTCATGCAGTTTATTTCAATCTTTAATTGGGCAATTTGACACAAAACTTTTACCAACTTTGGTATTGACAGTTTGCAGTACGAATGGAGTTCCTTTGGCCACATATTTATCCTGCGCATCTCGCCGTATGGCATTTGTTGACGACGCTCCTGTCCTCCCCCTTCCCTATTACTCGCACAATCTTTGTCACTACAAATAACCTTAGAACTACCAACGGACTTTCTTCCTATCGTTCTTTTAAATTTCATTTTATTAACAAAACTTTTGCAAGTACATAGTTTCAACCTGGCGCTCTCCTTTATGAAACCATGGTAACTTTTATTAAAAATGTAATGTTTGACACAACAAGCAAACATATATATATAATTTATTTTAAATAAAAAAGATATCTAGCAAGGGGTTAAGGATTTTTGTGCTAATTTTTATGTTAACGAATACAATATGTTCAATTTCATGATATATTTTTTATGCAATTTATTTTTATAGTTGGTTAATTATAACTAACTAATGGAACATACCAATAACTTATTGAGCATAGACAATGAAAAAGCGTTTATGCTTTTTTCTTAGTGATTTATTGCCCAATCTTTATCCTTCATATACATAATAGATTAATGGTGTATGAACGATATAGGATTCAAGAATATGTTCGTTTTTGCGAATTTCATCTGAAGGCTGAGGGGCCCAAAAAAGTCTCTACATTCTACATCCAAGAATTTCTCGTTCTTGTTACTTTCAACACGTATAAGATTGCAATAAAACGCATTCAAAATTTCTCTAATTCCATTTTGAAAAATCCACAATTTTTCATTTGCCCAGAATCTCAGCAAATATGGTAAGAGTTTGCAATCATGATATTCTGAATCTAATGTTGATCTGATCTGATATTTTCAATAGAAGTCAATGTTGCCTAAAATATGAAAAACGTTTTGGTTATATTTCAGAAACTATTAAAGTTTTTTTTCACTCAAATAAGTTTTTTTGTATAATCTAATTAACATTTTTTCTAGACTATTTGAAACGCCTTTTTAAAATAATATTTAACACATATACAGGCTTTTCTTTTTTATACAAACTTTGCGATGATTGTCTTCAAAACAGGTTCTTTAAATTTCTTCTACCGATATATAATTAGAGAGAAGTTAATGGATGATTAAAGGTTGAAATAATTAGACTTTGAAAAATGCATTTCTTGAAAGAATAATTGTAGTAAAATTTGTAGTAACTCTTTGTATATTTTATCTATTCTTATAATGGTTTATATATGATCAGATGGACAGAATATTACCATTTAATGCTTAGGTTGGTGGCAAGGCTATAACAATTTAAGTACAAAGCTCATCCTTATCGCTCATCGTTTGTTGTGCGTGTATTACTTTTGTATACTGATACGTGTTGTATCAAATGCAAAAGTACATGGAACACTATTTGCTGTCATAGACCATCCTACTGTTAACTGATGAATTACTGACAACTTACAAAAGAAACTAAATGTTAAGCTGATTGAACTTTATATTAGTTGTCTAGTCATAAAATAACGTGGGAACACTAAAAAAAACAATAAAGCTTCTGATTTCCGATATATACAGACTGACCCACTATGGCTGGCCAGCAGTTTTATCTCAGAAACGATAATACTTAGAGCTTTGGGAAAAGTTTCATTGCTAAGAGAAATCTCTGAACAAATTTTTGAAGTTCCAGATTTCAACAATAGAAGGAGTAACTAAAGTGTGTAACAAAAAGATTGATTCTTTGCAAAAAAGTTCAATACATGGTGGAGTATTTGTGCCGAAGTTAAATAGACTAACTAATCGTACATCAATTTTATTTAGAACTTTTTTTCGTACATTCATTATAAGAGTGAGGGAAACTTCCGAATCATGTATTATTTCATCCTTTGTAGCTTCCAAAATTTTCATCTGATTTGAATATAATGTGAACTTTTTTGAAAGAGAATTTTAAGTAGATTTGAAATTAGTTCCAAGCGGCACACACAAGTTGTTGATAATTCTTCTAAAGCGCGTTGTTTGATATCACAATGATTTTTTTAAAGTATCGAAAAGAAAATGAAATGAAAACTTATAATTTTTTTTATTTCATGGTTAAAAACTTCATGGTAAAAACGGGTAAAAAATCACGACGATATTTGAAAAACGTGCATGGTGCTATCAAACAAGAACCTGTAGAAGATCTATTGTCAAAAACTGCTCTGTATCCTTTATTGGAACTACTTTCAAATCTACAATAAATTTTCTTTCAAACAAGTACGCATTATTTTTAAATGAGATAAAAACTTTGGATGTTACAGAGGATTAAATATTACATGATTCGGAAGCTTCCCCCACCCTTAATAATTCATGTACGAACAAATTTTTAAATAAAAATTGATGTAGGATAATTTATTCTTTTTAACATCGGCCCTTATAGTATACCTTGTGTGGGGCCTTTTTCAAAAAACTCAATCTTTCCTTCTATACCTTGCAGTTACGCAATCTAACGTTGAAATCTCGAACTTAAAAAAAATTAAGAAATTTCAACTTTAGGTATGAAATGTTTTTCCTAAAGTTCTAAGTTATAGTTTCTGGGATAAAACAGTTAAAAAGTCTTAGTGGTACAGTCTGTATAAAGGCTGAACTAGCGGGCACTCGTCCATGAATTTTTCTATTCCATATTTTTATGAAATTATCTATTGGAATTTATTTTTTACAAATCACGATATAGATAAGTGCTTCTAACAACTATTTATTACTAGTTTATTTATTTTATATTTAACATTAGGTGTATTTCTTTGAATTGTAGTTTATAGCTATATGTAAATTTTTTTGTACTGATATACATTTTGAATTTTTTAAAAGCTGACCAATTTTTATAAAAAAAAATTATTATAAGATGTGATGTCATCCTAAAACCTCATAAGGGTATAAATTATATCAAAAACGCAAGTCACAAATTAAAAAGTGTTTTATTGATTCTTAGCGAATACCAGGTGTAATTCCTAAATAAATTATTACTATTGTTTGAATGGTGTTTCAAGATATATCTGATGTAATATGACGCAATCACACAATGCAAATCACTCACTTATTAGACAATGTATAGTCATGTATAGAAATATCTTATAGTTCCTTTATTTATTTATTTCATTACATATAGCCATTATAGCTTGAAAATTGGTTCACAAACGTACACACATATTTTATGACTCAATTGATTAATATAATTTAAAAGCATGGTATGGAATTATTAATTACTCGAAGTCATATTTTGATACAATTTTATATCATTTTAGTGAAAAATTAGGCTTCCATCTGATATCAGAGATCATATTCTAAAAACTCTTATAGGCTTTATCTAATTTAAGTTGTAATTTAATTTGAATTATCTGGAACTGAAAGATTTATTTTTACTTGTAATAAATTTTATTTTAAATTTTTCTTCCATTTAGTGATAATATTTTTAAGTTGGTAAAATGCAATCAATTTCTCCCTAAACGCTACACTTCTTGGTGTAATCGCATTGTACAAGTCCAATAAGCGCGCTAGGAATACGCGATGTTTAAGTCCGGATCGATAAGTGAAGTTGCGCTTGCGCTGTAGTATTCACGCTTTGTTCCGATAAATTTTATTAATTCATATATTTTATTCTCAACCTACATTGCAACTTTCTATGATACTTAATGAAGTAAATGATTAATAATGCAATGTACATTTTGTTTGTCTTATATTTTCTTAAACGTCAATCTGAAACTTTAATCTTGATTTAAATTGTTGAAAATATTTGATACATGTGTGGGATTTTAGAGTATTTTACTCTAAAATCCCGTACTATTTACTCTATTCATCCCTCTTTTACTCTTCATATTATATCACTTCTTAAAAATAACACTTTTACACTACCTGAAAGAGTTCAATTTACAAAGAGGTGCAAGACATGAATTATTACACGCAAATAAAATGTAATGATCTACAACTTTGTGTATAATGAATAATAAGTAGTAAAATACGCCACTTGTCGCCGCTTACTTAAATATACTCATAAATATATTATTAAATGTAGTAAAATTTTCTTAACCAAGTGTGAGCACAGCGTTTGCTTTGCATTAACACTTCTGAGGCTAATCATGCAAGGCTTATAGTTAATTGTATAGTTAATATACGTTTAAAATATTGTACTATATGGCAACGTTGTATAAGTATTACAAGCTCTTTCAAACTTCATCGCAGACCACGTATTAGTAGCGCGCTTGTTGGACTCGTACAATGCGACTACACCCACTTGTTAACTAACAGATTTACATACAATCCCTAAGTAACTCGTTTCGTATTATTTTCTTGTAGCCCGAATGATTCATATAAATTATTTTTAAAAAAATTTTAACTTCTTGATTTTTGTCGGTGTCGATCAATTGTCATTCCATTTGCTTGAGTTTGAGCAAGAGTGTTGTATTATTTCCTACCTGTGTTTCCAACTTAGTTTTAGCGTCCGATCTTTGTTTAGCTCTGTCTTCTATTCCGCCACTTCACACTTGTTATATTTCTGCTCATTATTTATTTGCAAATTAATGGATTTATTCACTACGCACTCATTGCATATATTAATTTATTCCACAACTGACACCAATTGAACATGTTTAGTTAAAAGAAAAACAGGAGGTAATTATTTATCAATTAATCTAATGAAATGAAATATAATATATTATATAATATATAAATATAATATACTTGAATTATCTTCGATCCCTGTACAATAACGTTGTCTTATTCATCGTTATATATTAAAATGACTAACCTACTTTCTTTCAATGTTCAAACTTGGCGCTTGAAGAAGCGTCGTTACTCGCGCCTTTCTAAAGTGATTGAGTCCACGTCGAAATATTTCTACATGAATTTTTTGATATATACATGTATATCAGATGTAACTGCTCCCTTTTACTTACCTCTAGTTTCACATCTAGTTACTTTTATTGTCAAATCTAGTTTCAACATCTAGTACCATCTAGTGTTACAAAATAACATGATTAATAAAAGAATGTTCCAAGCCTCGAAAGTATAATTTCTTTATTTTGTATCAGAATAAGTATATAACTATCCGGATTTCGAGATCAACCAGTGTCTCCGTATTGAAGTTAATTTTAGAGCTTAATATGATAGATGCATCTATTCAAATTAATTTTGAACTTAATATGATAGATGCATCTATCATATTAAGCTCTAAAATTAATTTGAATAAGCAGATACTGGTTGATCTCCGGATAATTATAAACTTATTTTGATACAAAATAAAGAAAATATACTTTGGAGTCTTGGAACATTGTCTTTTATTAATGATTATGAATAGTTCAAATCACTGCAACGCAGATAAAATAATAATAACATAACCTCAAAAACGCAGCGCTAAATGCTTTACATTCACGGATATGATATACGAACGAGCACGTGGCCAGTGTTTTGATTACATGCTCTATCGTTGACGTCATGGCTACCATGTTCTACTTCTTCTCTTTCCACTTTAAACTCATTAAAGTTTTCGTAAAACTCTACTCTCAGTATGCACATATTTTTCATGGCGTATTTTTTTTAGATCTTGGACCTTGTTGTTTATCTCTATTTTCTATCTTGAATGCTTCTTGGTTGCGTATTATCATTTATTATTTGGATATTATTTTGCGCGTTTTGTTTTAATTCTGATTTCATATGTTGGGTGGTAGTTTCCATAGTTTTGCTGTGTTGGGCATTACGATAAATATTATCGTTTATTATTTATATGTCATATTGTATGGTATTTATTTCAAATTTCGTACATTGTTTATTTTCATTTATTTCAAGTATTGTATTTTTATGCAGCTGCTTCGAGTAGATAAATTTCAGGAACTTTGTTTCAGATCCCGTCGTCTCCAAATCACATTTCTTTGCTTGCTCTCTCTTTCTTTCTTCAATGCTGCCACTTTCAGATCATATAAGTACTTTTTGTGCACTAATTTACTTGTTTCAATTAGTTTAGGTCAGGTCACACATTAATAAATTAATTAATTTTACCCACTGCGCTCACAAACAGAAACCAAGTCTGACAACAATTGTAAATTTTTAACATTAAAGAAAACACAGCGAGTGAATATTTACAATATAATTTAATGAAATATAATTTAGTTACAACAAATATCCCAGGCGTTAATATTAATCATAATAAAATTAATTGAAGCTATAAAAACTAAGTTACAAAACTGATAAAACTATTCACTATTACCAATTACTTTTCCCTACGATGGTTTATTTATTTTTATACAATTCTATGTCGAAATACTTAATTTATTTATAAAAGCAAATTTATTTTCTGCAACAATACAATATTTATTTGAACATCTTTAAGATCGTAGTTTAAATAATTTGTTTTCTTCCAATGTGGCTCCTATATATGTAAGTGTCGTGCGTCAAGAAGCGTCCCGGAAGCATGAAGTAATCGAGACCGCTTGGGAATCATGCCTTAGGGTCAAATCTTGTAAAACACTACAGCTCCTGTATTGTACCATGGCATTCATGATGCGTAGTATTCTTAGCAATTTTTATTTACTACGATTATTGGCTCTTGGTGCTCCAAATGCAGGATTATAAGAAATCTTTTGCATTTCTATTTACCGAATGCTTTCTCCGTCTTACACTAACCCGTACTTTGCGCATCAAATATCTTCGACCATGGTACTGTAACGCAGCTGTATATTTTAATTAGGTGATTAATAAAACAATGACTGCGTTTCGAGTAATACGAAACGGCATAGTTTCAGTTTAGCTAATTTATATTGCTAATAATTTCTACATAAATTTTAAATGATTACACTGTAAATTTTCCAATTAATAATAAGGAATGACTAACATATCAAAAATTCATCAGCTGTAGCGCTCTTATTCCATCTTAATGTTCCAACTTGAATAACGTATATTTATATTTTTTAGATATTCATGATACTAAAATGCAGATTAACTACAAACAATATGATTTGTCTTATAATATATCATGTAAGTTGAGCTCTCTGGACAGCCACGCGAGAGTTGTTTAATAGTACGAATCTATAGTTTAAAAAAGTTTAAACGGCTTAGTTTTTATTTGAATATTAAATATACGCATTAAATAAGCAATTTGCATAAAAATCTGAACATTGTTAATCTTAATGTTCAATTAGTTTCTCCTAAAACTAGGATAGTCTTTCAAATTATAAAGCTTGAATGAATTTGTCAATTTTCCTACATTAAAAAAAACAAGCATAGAAAATAATTCCTTGGACTAATTCTTCCCTCTTTGCGTTCAATCAATGTCGTGAAACATTTAAGATAATTTATTTTTAAACTGATCAATGAAACTCGAACATTATAGACTGACTTTTAGAGTAATTAAGAAATAATATTCCCTGTAAATTTTTATATAACATCGCTGTAAATATTTATTCTAAATGAGTTGTAGAATTACCTTTGAGTATAATGGTTTGTTATACTCATAGGTGAAATGTAAATCCTTGATATCTAAACAAACACATTGTGATTTATATACTTTAAGCAAGAATGTTTACATTGGCAATGTACTTCAATTGTTTATGTTTTTATATTGGTATAATTGCCTATCATTTTTCATCTAAGTAATAATTAATGTTATTATAATGTTCAAACAATTTAAATATTCAGCGCTATATTGATAAGCTCCGTATCACAAATAATCTCAAATCATTAATAAGCTTAAACCAGATAGCCACGGAAACAACCTGAATCATTCAAACATTAATGTAAAACGTGTTGAATCGCATTCCGAGCACACGATACACAATTCTCAAGCAGAAGAACAAGCATTTTAACATATCCGTAATTGATCCCACCTGGTGAAGTTCAATAACGTTGGTTTTACTTGGTCTAGTATATTGAATCGGCCACATTCACGATATGCTTGATTTTATTTGTGACAATTACGGAGCTGAATATCTCATACAAATATCTATAAACCTATACAATATATGTTAGCAAACGTATCTAGTTTGTGTATAACAAATCTGTCGTTTTATCTATATTTTACATGTCTTTTTCTCGTATTTTATACTTCTTTTGTATTTTTAGTCAATAGGTACTATTAATATTTTACTCGAGATGAAACATTTTTTTTCAATGACTGTACATACTTAAATACTTATTTAATATTTTGTATACAATTACTTTACGAGAAATAAAAATCTTCAACATTTTTTATTAATATATATTTTTAGAATGATCAAATGATATTTTATTGACGTGATCTTTCCTAACGATTTAATATATGAAACTTAGTTTCAATTAATGCTAGAGCAGTTGAATTACTAGAAAATATAACGCAATGATTACAAAACGACATAAAGGAAGATGATTCAGTTGAAAGTTGTTATATCAACAAAAGATGTAATGTTTGACTCTGCTTTCAAATTGACCATACGAAAGTAATTATTTTATTATTATTATTAATTCATATTTGCTATTATTAAAAAATTGATATTTAAATGATCGCTGTAGACAAGCATCAAATAATTATGGTACCTTCAGAAGAAATGTTGTAATTTTTCTTGGGTGTAGAACTCATTACAAGATGACGTCACCGCATACAAAAATATACTTCCTACTAAAATAAAAGGTTCGTTAGTTGAAACTCTGGTCGTATCTAACTTCACATACTGCGCACCTCTATATCACCCGGAAATTGATCTGGATACTACAAACGGAATACAAAAAGTACAAAATTCATGTACACGATTCGTTTATGGTACCCGCATATTTCACATAAAATTCGTGAACTTGGATCGCTCAAAAAAATGACAGGAGAAAGCTTCAGAGTGCAGTTTTATTTCATAAAACTAACACTAAATGAACCTTATTATTTATATAAAAAAAATTCTTTCAGATCTGATTTACATCATCTGAATATTAGGTACAGAGGCTTATAATCGCCACATATACATTCTACTTCGATATTTGTAAGATGTTTTACTTACAGCATCTATAAAACTTATAACAATGTACCTAGTAATTATAAAATGTATTCCATTTACAAATTTAAAAAGGAATGTAAGAAACATCTTCTAGAAGTAGTTGAGTGAGAGGTCAACACGATACTGCCCAAGATCACGGATGGTTTGTTGTCAAAAGATGAATAACTAATAATTTAATACAAATTCAATACTTAAGCTCATAGCAATGTTGTTTATTAAACTTGGAAAATGAAGAAGGAGAGAAGGATAAGGGAGGGAATAATTTTTGTTCTGACTCTGATTGGTTCCTTGATAGTAATTAGATATCTAATTGTAATAAGTTATAATTAATGTCTCATTGATAAATTGGACACTTAACTGAAATAAGTTAATACATCACAGGATTATCTTAACATTAGGCAGCAATACTGATATTGAAGTTTATATATGCATTGTTAAAATAATTATTTATAGTATTTGTTATGGTACGTTAAATTGAAAAATAGCTTACTGAATTTCACTTACAGATTCTCTATATGCATGTCAAAATTTATAAAATTGTTAATACAGAAAATAAAGATTATTACTATTATATCCAATTAAATTGACAAGTTTAAAATGATAACGTAACTTAATTTCATGGCGCATTTACACAGACTCCAACTCGTACAGAAATGCCAATAATTACATCAGACAAATCATAATTCGCATACTTTAGAACACAAATAATACGTGACGGTTTATTTATTTCTATATTAATAATTAAACCGTCACGGCTTTTCACATTCTAGTAGAAGAAAAGCCGGAACACAATCAGAAGAACAAATTTATTACTAAAAATTGAATTATCTTTAGTTCCCTCTGTTTACTTCCCTTTTTTGCTAATGGAAATGGAATTGTTTGTGCTGCATTAAATCATTTATCCGAAATTCATCGTCCACCTCTTGTAAATGTAGTTGCACCCACTAGTTTTGTGTCTGTATAGTATGGGACGCGCTGACAGGCTTTAGCATTTTTGTTAACTAACGCAAAAAAGTAATGGAAAGAGACAAGAGTTGTAAGTAATATGTTTACCAATTCATACGGAATAGTTTGTCAGCGGGCAAAAAAATCGTTTGCCATTGCGCTGAAACACTTTGTTTTTCGATTCGTTTATAGTTTTAAGATAGACCACTAACAGCAAATTTATCAAAATTGATTCGTTGTCGCTCACGAACGGTGTGCGATAAGAAACCCAATGCCTAAACCCCCACCGATTTCCTTAATCCTTTCATAATCCGTGAAAGAAGATAGAACCGTATCATTAAGGTTAAGACTCATCCACCTTTTTTTGTGTGATTACTATTAGCGGTTTATTGTGTTGTTGTTTGTTTGAATTTAGCTCGAGACTTCTAATTCAATTGCAATAGATACAGTCAATATGTCGTTAAAGGCGCAGGGTAAATCCAGTCTAAATTCGTAGCTCTGAAGCCGGCCCTATTAGGAATCATCCTAACAACTTCTGAATCATAAGTAGAAGCTACATCTATTGTCAGTAACTTCAAGTAGTGAATCGAGTCATATATTTCAAGTTATATATATATATTATAGAACAATAAACAAAACAATTATTTGAACATATTATTGCGTACTTCAGTTTTGTAT
This sequence comes from Adranes taylori, assembly GCA_009867245.2. Taxonomy (NCBI): domain Eukaryota; kingdom Metazoa; phylum Arthropoda; class Insecta; order Coleoptera; family Staphylinidae; genus Adranes; species Adranes taylori. The sequence goes on from WYDF02251823.1 coordinate 12,051, forward strand.
TTAAGTACTTTATTATAATAAGATCAGCGAATTCTAATCCAACCGTATATAATCTCGTGCAATGAGCATCTTATGTTACAAACAAACAGAAAATAAAAGCAGTATAGTAATCAAAAATAACAATTACGATCCTGCTTTGATAAGAACAATTCTGTAACACTATACTGATATTTTTTAAATTTAATGCGATAATTTTTAATTAAAATTTTAAAATAATTACAATTGTAAAGGAATTACTCAATACGGGATGGAAAGCAGTTTCTAGTTTCCCATGTTGCAAACTAAACATATTTAAACTGAAACCAAATTGTGTAAGAATTGCTGTGCATAGATTCATTATATATACTAGTTTGTCGCTGAAACTATACAAAACAAAGTGTCAGAGAAAGGTTTAGAATATCGTCGACATCTAGAAACACAAAATATATTTTGAAAAACGTATTCTAAAACATTATAGAATATTGACTTGCCAATATTTAGAACGATAATTTTCGAGACGTAAACACTGCATAAGATAATTACACAATATTCACTGTCTGTACGCGTTATGCAATATACAAATGATTTAAAATTGTTACACACTTTATTATTGATGAGGCTGCGAAGCAGCGAAACAAGATCTTGTCGTATAAGCTAATAATATATATATATATATATATTTCAACTTTACAATTAACATAAGATCATATAAATAGTATTAATAGCATATCCATTGTGAAGAAAATTATATGATTGTTATAACTAAAATTACTAATTTCACTAACGAATTCTTGTTTGGTGCTAGGTTGCCTTAGAAATGCTGAGAAAATCCAAGGAAAAAACTTAACAAAACAAAATGTAATGTTGATGTTTGAGTAGTTAAGATTTAAATAATAAACAGTTATCCGTTTTTGCAAAACATTTCTAAACTTAGAGTCAGTTTGTTTGGAAGGACAATATATGTTACATATAATAGGTAGCTCAAATAATTAATAATCAATAACTTTGTTCAGAGAATAAATATAATTGCAACATAAAATACCCATAAATCAGCCCCACTAACCACTTGAACCAAATTCGGTAGATATGATATACAATACCTATATGTACATTATTATTCATAATGGCCAAATTAATAACAGAATATATTATTTAAATTAAAGGTGAATGCTAGAGGTTTTATTAAAGAAACAACCCAGATCCTTCGCCGAAATTTCAATGTGTTAAAATTGTATATTTTATCTCTTTATATATTGATTATTTTATTTCTCACTGGATATACCAGAAACTTTACCATCGTCCTAAACATATTGAAATAGGTTGCTTAAATTTATTATTTCAAATTAGTATCAATTTATCAGCAAGATACTAAACAATATTAACACCTATTTATAATGTTAATAATATAATCACTTTATGCGTACGTTATTCGTACGACGGGTTTAAAAATTTTAGTTTTTAGTTCTTCAGAAATTTGAAATCAACTGATCTCAATGTCATTGTGCGTATAGCCTCAATAAAACTCAATGTGCCATCATCTCTGTATACACTAATGCTATTAGCGCCATCTTTTCAATTTATAAGTACTAACTCTGGGGATCCGCTAGAGATGGGTAAGTGAATTAAATATTTTTATGGAACAAATACGACCTGTTCTAATACCTGACCGTACTTGTGACATGTACCTGTTACTGCCATTTGAAAAATACGGTATATTTCAGTGAAACGATATTTCGAGCGGATAATTAAAAGTAAACAATCGTGAACAATAATGACCAACTGGTCTTTTTCTCGTTTGAGCGGCTCTAATCATCCCTTGCTGTTCATCTTAACAGTCCCTTCAAAACAATGATCATAAATTAATTTCTTGAGCGAACTTCTTGAGCGTCTCTGGTCGTGATGACAAATATCAGCTGATTGAGAAAATGTATAATTTCATATTCGTTTTTACAAAGGTAAATAAAAATAAGGTAAATAAATAAGAGTGCTGTAGACAACATAATTAAGGAAAGTACTGTAATATTTCAATTGTGGACGAAATAAATGCATGTATTGCTAACATAAAATGTAAATATTCAAATTAGAAAATTAGTAGTTTAAAACACTAAAATTTGGATTTAAGCAGAATCTTGCATCATTTAAATTACGAAGCTTCGAGAATTATGAAAGGACAGAAACTGTACTAAAATAATTTCTAAAGTTCATATAGTAACAGCCCTGTAAAAATTGCAGAAGGAAATTGTAAAAATCGAGTACAGTCACAAAAAGGAAGGTCCAAAAATAAAGATTATCAGGCAGGTACTTCATCTATTCTACAGGTTAATTAAAACATGCATTAGAAATTAGGTACATTGTGAAACAAACATATGCATAAATACTATGTTGTCAATATTCTTTTTAAATTCAAGTTTTAGTTTTGAGTTTACATAGAAATTTCATACACATATAACAATTATGTCGGACCTGTTTCAGAATAACAGGACCAGTAAATATTTACCACCTCTAGTGTTGTACCCATCAAGATAGCGACTATTTTTCCCGCGACAATTTTTCGAACATTTCCAGAGATAATCTCAGACGTACGTTGATTAAAAAAACATCAATAATATGTTCGAATGTGTATATTTGTAGTTACTTCGTGGCGATGCAGAATTTACTTTGACGTGTTCCATCAGATTAGTAGTTGTTATGTCGGGTCAGGCGGGTTAGATAATCTCTTCTACTTCAATTACAATTTTATTAAAAAAATTTTAGTTTCTTGCAATTTATGGAATAGTCAACACACTTGTGATGGGAATTCTGGATCCACGCTCGGAACGCAATGGACCCTTTCGTTCCGTAAAGATACAGAGATAAAGTACCGTTCTTGTTTCGTTTAAAACTCATTAAATCTATACCTTACAGTAATAAAGAAAAAAGAACCTAAAATTAAGTATTTAATTGTTTTTATTTATTAGTAGTGGGCTGTATTATATTTTATTGTATGCATCGTTGTTTCTTTTAATTTAAATTAGTTTTTTAATATTAATCAAACAAATATTAGGAAATCATAATATTTGATCAAATTTTTCTAGAAATGTTTTTAAGGCTAACATTTCGTAATAAATCATATTAAATTCGTAAGACTATCAATTTTTTTAGTTTCTATTAAACATGTGTCAACAAATTCACAACATTAAAAATTTCCTAAAAATGTTTTCTATTTATATCTAAGAATTAAAAAATGGTAACTATATAGAGACCAATAAATTTTCTGTTAAAATGTTATGTAACTTATATTTTAATATTCTATTTTTGGGAATACTGTCTGAGTTTTAGCATCAAACTATTTATTATATCATCAAAAATTTTTATTTATATTTTTAATTTAATTCAAAATAATATTTTAAATATGAAATACACTTGTTTTAATTTCAATTACAATAAAATCTATCATTTCCAAATGTTTAATATTTATTTTAAAATGTAACTAATTTTCAAATATACGAATCTAAAATCACTAAAATTGTAAAGAATAACTAGAAGAAGCCTGTAGATGAATAGCTTGTTGAAACGACGATTTGTATATTTTATCCAGATAACTTGCCTCTGTATAAATCAAGAAGAATTCAAGAAGATCAAGAAAGAACGATTTATTTCAACAACGCTGAGCTACTCTCTCAACCGTGGGCTCATTTATGCATCATGTTCTGTTAGAACGCTTAAAGTTACTGTTAGAAACCGGAGTCACATTAGAACAGAAATCGTTCTTCTTTGCATCCGAACGATATTTCTACGGAGCGTATCTTTGTTGTTCTGAACTGTTTTGTCTGTTCTGAACAACTGATAGATTTTTATAAACTGTTGAAAAAGAGATGGTGCGTCAATGTATGTCTTTTCAAATCAAGTTTACAAAAAATAATACATTGATTGGAGGTATTTGGGAACAAGTTCTTTTCAAATGAGATCGCGTTCTAAACATGTACTGCGATAAAAAAAAGTTCTTTAAAGAACGACACATCACTACACACACTCATTTAAATGGCTAATTATTAAATAATAATTATATCGCAATTATATTTTTCTTTATTAAATGAAAAGTTTATCGTTCATACTGGAATACGAACATTTGTAAGTTGTAAATTTTGTAAGTTTTAAAAAGTAATTAAATAAATGTACTTAATTACTTTTTATAAAGTTTAATACAGTCATGTATATACATCTATCATGTATATGATACAATCATGTATATAAAAATTCGCCACCCCATCTTTCATATATTGGAAAATCAAATCTTTTATTACGTGTTATAAAAGGAAAGGTGCTTTGACCCTTTTTGCTCAAAATTAGAGCAAAGGTAACATGGACACGCAACCATGTACTATGTGAGTGTCTGTCGTCATTTGTTTTGTACGTATGAATTCTAATTCTGAGAGCACACTTAGATTCTTATGAAAGTTTAATAAATAAGATGCAGACTACTAAAAACTACTAAAGCACTCATAAGAGTAGGAATATTTCTGGACGTATGAAAGTCTAATATAATATGTGTACCGTGCAAGCTGATAATAAGAGAATATTTTATACTCAAACTATAAATTTATACGTATTTACTAAATGTAACTAGAACTCATCAAAGCGTAAAGTTTTTGTATTGCATGTTTTACTTTCCCAATGATTATAGGGAGGTTATAAGTAAATGTAGCTTTATTCAGAATCTTTTTTAACTGTTTTCACATTTCTACCGAAGCGAAATACTATTAACATCAATGGATATGAATATTTTTTGTTTTGCACAAATCGTTTTATTTGAATCATTGGATACTGCTTAACCTCTGATTAAAAGGATTTTCTGACACTTACCTTTTATTTCAATAGATCTTCAATTAGTTATTATATATTTATTGTATTATTTATGTTTATTCACTAAAAATTTTGTTTAACTTTAAATTTACTTTGACATTTACCCTAAGCCAAAATGACACTTATAATATTATCTTTTCGGAATATTTTTAATTATTATAATCATTTGCATCATGAAGTGGCGATTATTAGTACATATAAATTCTTATATTAAGTAACGTATGTTTATAGTTGCATCATACTTCAAACACGTACTACTAAGCAGAAATAGGAAAGAAATTGATAACATTTTTAAAATGACTTTTGAAAAATGTCCACTAATTTTTGAAATCCTTGCTGAGTGCAAGACAACAAAGGCTAGATTGGGCAAAATGACATTACCACACAGTGTAGTAGATACACCAGTTTTTATGCCAGTTGGAACACAAGTAAACTCATGCTTTAGAACATTTTCAGTAACAGTATTAAAATTCTTAACATTTCAGGGCACTTTAAAAGGTCTTTTACCGGAACAAATAAATAATCTGGGCCTACAAATAATGTTAGCAAATACATATCATTTAGGAACGAGACCGGTAAGTTAAACTAAATGTTTTGAATATTTGAGAAGTATAAGAATTATAGGGAGCAGAGATTTTAAAAAAAGCCGGGGGCCTTCATAAATTCATGAACTGGCATGGTTCGCTTTTAACAGATTCCGGTGGTTTTCAAATGGTTTCTTTGCTTAAATTTGCTGAAATAACTGAAGAAGGAGTAAAATTTCATCCAATTAATGATATCAAAAACGAGGTTATGTTGACACCAGAACATTCTATACATATTCAAAATGCAATTGGAGCAGATATTATCATGCAGTTGGATGATGTTATAAAAACTACAAGTCCTGATAAAGATAGAATTCAGATATCTGTTGAAAGGTAGTTTTTTTCTTTCATAATTTAAAGGAATTGTGATACACGGTCAGTGCAGTCGTCTTAGCTTATAAAAAGTTGGATTAGGTGAAATTATATGAAAATTTCCTTACCTTGTATTATATGAACCTCCTAATCCAATTTGATGAAAATTCAATATAAAATTCATAAATTCATCCTGTAGCACAATTTACTTACTGAATACAATGATAATGTTAGTATTTGGTAATATTACAAATAAAACCATTTATAACTTGTTTGCACTAAGAATTTTTAACAAGCTCCTAAGGCCTAAATGCACGTTGTACACATACGCACTGGGAGAGTTATTGCAAGCACCGTTAACACTAGATTTACCGTCATTTTTAAAAACACGACTTTTTGCACATTTTTTGAGTTAAGTTAATTGTTATTTAACGTTGGCCTATCAGTTTAATCTTGCGAAATGTCTATAAACAAGAAGGGTGAATAGCTAGCCATATACACACGTTCTTTCCTTCGAAAAAGAATGACGCCTCCCACATGATAAAACAAATGACACTTTTAGTCTATACACCACATACAACTTTTCCTTTGACAGCTAATCGGGCCGCTCAAACATTTGATGAATAGTTTGACACATTAAAAAATAGTTTGACACATTTTTTAACCGGACGCCATTCTTTCTCCAGAAATTCTGCATATGGCCACCTAATCAGATATCAGATGGTAGTAAGACTATTCGATTTGTAGCTACAAAGTCCAAACACGCCCCTAACACCTGCATTAATAAAAATTAACCCCCATAGTTAAATGATTTAATAAAAAAATATTAAGCAATTTAAATCAGAAATAAATTAAACACAAAGCAATCAGAGAACTATTATTCTATTTTCAGAACTACAAGGTGGTTTGACAGATGTCTTGAAGCGCATGAAAATCAGGAAACACAAAGCGTATTTCCAATTGTCCAAGGCACGTTGCATTCCGATTTAAGAACACAAAGTGCTCAGGACTTAATAAAACGAAAAGTCAACGGTTTTGCAATAGGTGGCTTAAGGTACTACACAAATTCATTTTTTTTTTATTATGACAGTTATGTAAAAAACTTTTTTAAACGCCCTTTAATAATTGTTTAATTTTTGCTCAAATAATTCTTTCGCAAATATATTGCCTTGTAGCAAAAAATTATGATAATTATGCTAAAAAATTGTTTAAAGTGGCCTTTAATAATTATATATTTGCGACTTGCTCGTTATATTAATGAATTATCACTTTACAGTGGAGGTGAAAGTAAAGATGATTTCTGGAAAATGGTCCAATTGTCAACTGATATACTTCCTAAAGCGAAGCCTCGATATTTAATGGGAGTTGGTTTTGCCTCTGATCTAGTCATATGTTCTGCCCTAGGTGTTGATATGTATGATTGCGTTTTTCCAACACGGACAGCGGTAAGTTAATTCCAAGATATTATAAATATTATCTTACATAGTTTATATGATAAAATTTCAATACTCTTAACATTTAAATTTTGTAAACTCGTTTGCTAGAATAACAAAAGCTTTACTTTATAAAAATAAATTAGTCACTATTTTACACTAAGCTTCACTTTATAAAAATCAATCAATACACTATTTTAACGAGGTTCGTGAGCATTCCAATTTTCAACTTCGATATTAAGCGGGACATATGGGAAGTTAGGTGCCCAACATTACCCTGACTTTGTGCTAAAAACAGGACTTCTGGTAAAAAGTCCGGAAGCAGGAGAACACGCCTACATTAGTTGGTAATTGAGTTTGCTACACATGCATATCCAGAGCTGGCCAGGCACATTCTAGCACTAGAAGCTCTTGTTAAACACAGATTTAAAATTACTTGTGCATAATTGAATAAACGATCAAATACACTTGATGATGCCCTTCCGTATTCTTGTATCTAGATACGAATACACTAAAAACACAGAAACAAGCAAATACATAATCTAACAAACATAACCTCGTAAAGTATAATACACCACGTAAAATTGGAACTTATTGATTGGTCACAATTACTGAAAATTTTAGATATAGAAGAAGCTACTAACATGTTTTATCATATATTATATAACGTTATTGAAAACTTTATTCCTAAGAAAAAGGTTTTCAATAATACCTATCCTACTTAAAAAATTGCCCACAACAAGTTTAAATTTACCAATAATATCAATGGTTATAATTGTTTCAAGGAATTAAGAAGTGCTAAAAATGTAAAAATTGCTACTGAAAATTATTGCTATCTTGAAAATATACAAAATAATTTTATTAACAACCCAAAACTGTTTGGCAATTTCATTAAATCGAAAAGAGAGGGTTAAAGGGATTCCGAATTCCGGGATTCCGAACTCTGAACCAGGGAAAATAGCTTTTGATAATCAAAGCATCGTGGCATTAATTTCTCAACATTTCCAAACTGTATATAATTATAACAATACTAGCAGACCCGGCAATCGTTGTTGCGGACCCCTATGGCGCGTGTCACGACGGGCCCCTGGTGAGTGTCGTGGATCCCATTACCGTTCTCTCGGTGTCCCGGTGGAACTTAGCCAAAACAGAAACTCGTATTTCCTGTTGTAACCCGTAGTTTTTCCCGTTTCTCCCGTTGTAACACCCAAAACAGAAGTTTTCCCGTTGAAAATATTGTTCGTACACAAATATCTATGTATGTATATCAATTTTAATGGCGATCGGTTGAAGGGCGTAGAAGTTAATGTGCTGCAGCGCTATCTAGTGGTGAGTTAGAACAAAGTGGATAACATAAAACCCTCTCCCTGAAAAACTACATCTGCCAACTTTCATGAT
>WYDF02251834.1:0-20596 GCA_009867245.2 Adranes taylori
CGAAGGAAATATCGTTCTAACTTTGACCTCCTATCAACCCGCACTGGCCAGCGTGATAGGAAATGGCTAATTTCCTCCCGATATAAATCTCGATATAAAATTGTGGATTATTGTGAGAGGCCTATGTTCAGCAGTGGACGAGAAACAGACTGTTTGATGATGATTGATGATGATGAGACAAAGCACTCCCGTATAAAATGAGTGAAATTGATGAGACTGCTGAAGTCGTGACACTCAAACACAAGCGATTGCAAATCAGCGCCTAACCAACTATCCCACTTTATATAAAATAAAATCTTCTTCAATGAATCTAGAATTTAGATCACTACAACAACGTATAAAAATATTAACCCAACCACTTAAACAGTTATGACACCGTGCCATCTGTAGGAAAGAATGTAGTCGCAGGATGATACTTTGACTAACAGCCGCAGGATTATATTGATATTTCATTCCAATAGATCAAATAAATAAGGTTAAGATGATCCGTACTCAATAGGATAACCGATTAGAAAAATCCCCTAACAATCAAATCAATTGAAGATAATTCATCCTCTTACAATTATCTAAGTAAATAGCTGCGTAACACAGGTACGTAGCCAAAACAGGAGGGATACACAATATTATTAACAATAATTGAAGGTGTTATAAATGTTGGATTAGAAGGGCAGTATATAGAGAGGAAGTCAAAGGATAAAAAAAGAGGAGTAAAGATAGTAGGTTTATAGAATGGTTTGAAGAAGAGAGATTATGGATGGCAAATTGTAATCTGGCAGGTGACTGGGTAAGGGAATATAGGAGGGTCGGTAGTGGATTATGTTGTAATGAATGAAAATACGAAAGGGTGTATAATAAGTATGACAATAGTTGAAGTTTGATCATTTATCAATTGAGGCTGGTTGGAATATAGGAGGGAGCAAGGTAGAAGAGTATAGTAGCTTATAAACTAATGTAAAGAAAGAGAGATATAAATGGAACAGGAGAGAAATAGAGGCGATGGAAAGGAAATTGTGTAGGTAGATTGAGGTGTAATGGGAAGGATAGGGGAAGTATCTGAAACAGTGAAAAGGTGTCTAAGGGAGAAGAAAAAAGGAAGGAATGGCGATGCGAACGGTAAAAAGGATGTTTGATAGGAGATGGTAGAAAAAAGAGAAGGAGGTGCGAAAAGTGTTAGGGAAAGTAAGCCAAGGATAAAAAGAGTGGGACGAATACATAAAGGCAAAGGGGGCATGAAAAAGCGAGGGAGAAAGATGTTGAGCCGAAAGGGAGAAAAAATAAAGGAATGTAATGAAAGGAATGAGTTTAGAAAAGCAGGTATATATCAGAAATATATCAGAGAAAGAAGGCAGAAAACAGAATTAGAAGAGATTAAGTTAGAGGAGTGTCTACGGGGTGATGGCACAACAACTCTAACTTTGACCTCCTATCAACCCGCACTGGCCAGCGTGATAGGAAATGGTTAATTTCCTCTCGATATAAATCTCGATATGAAATTGGGGATTATTGAGAGAGGCCTATGTACAGCAGTGGGCTAGAAACAGGCTGTTTGATGAAGTTAGAGGAATTGGAAAAAATAGTAAAGAAAGCATGGAAGAAAGAGGAGAAGTAAGAAATATGGAATTTATTCGAAAGAAAGGAGTGGCGGAGAGGAAAAAGAGGTTTCAATTGAAGAGGTGGAAGAAGATGAGGTTGACAAAGGAATTCGTAAGAGGGAGGACGAAGGAGCTTTAATTTCTACATGGGTTATTGATGAAGTTAATAAAGTAGTGTCGCTTGGTAATGACATTGCAAATATATGAAGTCTGTAAATATAATGTTTCGACAATATGTTAAAGAGAATGGATTATTTCGAAGAGTCGATGGATTATTTACGGAGATGATGAATAAATTTATTAAAGTCAAACAACAAACATGTGGCTGGCCGAGTAGTTGCATAGATGATACTTCAAGTCAATAATACATTGAAGATTTTAAAAGTGCCGAAAATGTTCAATTGCAATCATCTGAAATTGTAAATAAGCCTGAACTTAGATCTTTAGCTAAACTCATTCTGAATTCGTTCTGGGGTAAACAGACAGAGAGAAAATCAGCCAAAGTAGCTATTATAAATCAACCACAAGAACTTTATCAACTGCTTGTCAGCCCAGTATTAAACGTCAATAGTATTATTCCGATTAATGATACGACGCTAGTAGCTAACTGCGAATTTACAGATGAATCTTTTGAGGTCGTTTCTGCTGTTAATGTCTGTATTGCTTTATATGTGACTACTCAGGCTCGACTTAAGCTTTATTCGTATCTGGAGCAACTTGGGCATCGAGTATACCGATTCAGTAATATATGTTCATCGAGAAGGAGAATGCAATCCGCCAACTGGAAAGTGTATCGGAGATATGACTGATGAACTTGAGACGTATGTCCCTGTAAATTATATTATACAGAATTTGTTAGTGGACCCAAGAATTATGGTTATAAAGCGATTTGTTCAGAAGATAATGAGAAAGATTGTGTTACGTGTAAAGTTAAAGGAATACGTTTGAATTATACAACTTCTAAATATGTCAATTTTTCTACCAATGCGGCTTTTGGCTTCAGTCATACAAAGCTTCTATATGGCGCTCCAGTTTGGGCTCAATGTACTAGGGTCAGTTGAAATGCATATAGGCTCAGAAAAGCTATACGAGGAATGGGAATTAGGATCTGTAGAGCATATGAAACTACTGCCATTGGTGCCGTAGAAGTATTAGCCAGAATAATACCCACCGATCTACTGGCTGAAGAGGAGGAAAGAATATATGAGAATATAGCTAGTAATAGTAAGTAGATGTCGCAAATGCTAAATCGTAGACTGACTGTGGAAAAATGGCAACAACGCTGGATACAGCAAGATAATAAAGCTGCTTGGACGAGAAGACTAATTCGAGACATATACCGATGGTATGAGAGAGATTATGGAAGTATGACATACTGGTTAACACAGTTTCCATGGCTCTTTTGAGCATTATCTTAAAAGGATTGGCAAGAGCGAAATACGGCATCTAAACGGTGTCAGAGCAATGATGATTCTCCCGAACACTCAATGTAGAGCTTGAACTAGTGATCGAGGTATGTGCTAGGTAATGATACAAGTGCCGATAAAATCCTGAACCAAATGCTGTTAATTTTGGAAATCTGGGATGCTGCCGAAACCTTTATCACAAAGGTGGTAAAAAGCAAGGAGGCGGACAATTGTGCAGGTAAGTAACCTGCTGTTACCAAATAAATACCAGAGGGACAACATACAAATAACTGAATCAACGGCTACAGCATACCTCTAGACTCTCCAAAGTAATGCAAACAATTCCAGGGAGCGTCGTGGGGGTCATCTAGATGGGCACCTAAATGACCTTGTATGTTTAATGCTCGCGTCCTTGTTTTTGTTGAATGGAAACATTCACCCAGAAGAAGTGAAGTGCATTAATGACTCTCATCCCCATTCATAGTCACCTTTTACACTGGTGGTTAGGCATGCATGAGGAGTTTGTGGTTGCACATTTTCGTTTAAGACCTCCAAATTAGAAAAATGCATCTGTCAAAAGCGAGCCATCTCGAATCATGAACTCGGAATTGGCTCAGATCAACTTCCACTTCATCTAGCTATTTCTTACGTAGTCAACCATGTCGTCTTTTTGTTTCAGGATATGAATGGAGTACAAGAAGATATTCGCGTTTTCTTTCCATCCTCTCCAAATATCCTAGCCACTAATACACTAATACACTAAGGTCCCTTTTACAAACTGTATAACTTACTCTTAGACCGTATTCGACAAATTCAATTTTTCTGGACTGGTACCACATGTCCAATTCTTCCTTCCCTTTTATTATGAGCACCCATGTTTCATTATCGTTGATGACAACTGGTCAATACATGCGCCTTTTGATCTCTTATGTAAATCATACATGACTAGTTTTAGGAAGCTGAAATAGCATCGGTTGTTTGTATTACTGTATTACATTCCTCTGTGAGTCTAGATATCTTGTCTAATTAAAAATTAAGTCTTTTAATTTTTAATTTAGTTTGTTCACACAACAGTTTGTTCTTTTGACAGAAAATTTAATAGATAAACGATTTAATAGATTGGACTAAACTGTCCCCAATCTGTCAAATCTGGAATGTGCATGATTTTGTGCCGGTAATTTTTATGGAGTATATCTATAATATATAGCAAACCTTTATGTCATAAAAAAATTACAATTTTCCAACAATTATAAAGCATTTCAGAAATAATTAGAAACAAGTAATTACAATTCCAAAACTATAAAAAAACTACTTACATATCAAAGTAACCTATATTTCATTGCCCCTTACAAGTTCCAAAAACAGAAAAATATCCTATCCTCTACTTCCTCTTTCTTTTATTTCTCCTCAATACTTCCCTTCCCTCTTCCTTTGCTCCTCAATCATTCCTTTCATTATTCCTATACCTTTCATTCCTTCACTCAAACACGTTCTTCACTCAAACACGTTCTTATATTCCCCGCCAATCTTCTTTCTTCCTCACTCCAATTCATTCCCGTACATGCATTTATCCAATGTTCCCACCTTTCTTCTATTTCTCCACATATCCTACATATCCTCTCACTCTCGTCCATCCGGTATTTGTTTCCATTTTCCTCACTTCCACAATTTTTGTGTAAGGCTAGTCAGACTTTACAGATACTATAATTTCATTATATCGCATTTTCATTAATAGTTTATTCCTTACAGTTTATTCTCAAATATATTTTTGGTGGTAGCTTCAACAAGATCAGTTGGAAATTCATTACATTGTAGTGCGACTCTTTTACGGATACAGTATTTTGACGAGGCAATGTTTATTTTGTAGTTTTACCGTTTAAACCACTTTTAAAACCCTCCAGGATCTAAAAATTTTAAAGCCCTCCAGGATCGGCTTTATATATTTGAATAATGTAATGTTTAGAAAAATTCCCCGCTGAATACGCCTGTAATTTTGCTAATAAAGAATATGGTTAATTCATTTCGTTAAATATACTAATATTCTGATATCGCATGCGTATACAGCTATGTAGAAATTATATCATGTTTCATTATCATATAAGGCTTATATCATTTAATTATAAATGTTTTAAAATTATCAGGATCTGGGTAATTTCGCGCAAACTAATACACGTATGCAAATAATTTTTAAACGGAAATGTTGTCAATTAGGAATGGTATGAATAATGATTGTTATGCTACTTCATTACATAGTAGTCGAGGGCTGCATTACGTACAAGAACAATTAAGATTTTTTTATAAACACTAAAACAGTTAATTAAGATTTTATGTTTTATAAATATAGGTATATATACACCTGCATAACGTTTATCTGCGTTTATATACAGGTTGAGTGCGATAAATGAACAAATTTTTCATTTGCTTTAATAATAGACTCGTTTCGACTTCGGAATCTTCAGCACGGTAAATATTCTTTGTTCACGGATATCATAATGGTTATAATTTTAGCTCTAGATGGGGGACTATTGGGATGGGGGATTGCTTATTAAAGTCCTTCTCTAAAACGCTCCACTCATAATAGTCTAATAGATTAGCATCAAGATTTCTTTGACCAGAATTCAGGATCATTGACACAGAGAAAATCATACACCTTTTTGGCATTATGGACTGAAGCACCAATGTCTTCCACTTGCGATTTGCTACATCCATGGGACAACTACTTCGCACAAAACGTCTAGGTAGACGACAGCAGTAAGCTTCAAATCTTGTGGGCAAAAATGTGGATTCATGATATCTCCTTCATTGTCGACAAGATTGAGCGGAAAATTTTGTTTTTATGACACTTGAAACTTAATTTAGATATTCACAGAGCCAACTGTTGTTTCTTCTATTAATTTTCCGGTCCTGCAGAAAATTGTTTTCATCAGAAAAGAAAATCGGAGCATTTGTTTTTGACAGTTTTCAGTTTGTTAGTAATATTTTTGTTCTCTCAAAGCATCTTTTCTTGCTGCGTCTTAAACTGAACTCTTCTAGGAACAAACGATCTGTGTCTGATATCTTCAATCATCTTGCGAACCGATGTATGCGTCATTTCCAGTTCCTTTGCTATGGAACACCTCGACTTTCCTGGATAATCATCAATGATCTCTTGAATTCTATGAATGATATCTAGCCTTGAACAAATTTGGGATGCCTAAATGACTTTATTGATTAGTTATACGGCTTTACCCAAATCTGTAGCCGTTGGCAGAAAATGATAATTGATTGGGAAAAAACTTTTGAAGTAAATGAATAAATTAATTGCACTGGATAGTTGTTGAAATTAAGTTATTAAAATTCTTAAGTAAAACAAACTTAATTTGCTGAAGCGTTTTACTGATATTATTATATACGAAATATGAGCGAAACTTCCTTTTTGCAAGGTCATTAATCTCGTGGAGAAATATAGCTATGACGAAGTTAAGTGGTACCAAAACGACGTTTCCTTAAGACTCACATGCAATTTAAAGTTCATCAATTAAAAAGACAAATTTACATTAAATATCAAGTAAAAATATAGAAATAGCTTTAAGTTTAGAACAAAAATCTGAACAATTTGGTCATGATAAATTTTATCTTTGCAAATAGTTCATCAAGACATATGTTTTAATCTTGAAATAATTATTTGCTGCATCAACGTTAATTTTATTACATATATGTCATGTTTACATAATATACAATTTAATATATTTAATAGAAAATGAATAAAATATTTTCTTTTGAATTTTCGTTTCATCCTCTACAGTTGAACGTTGCTTACACTGTTCCACTTAATTAAACATTCTGCCTCTGTGAGTGCTGCTTTTGAATCTAATGATTGAAGTTCGATCACTGTAACGATTTCGTGATCTCGTCAATTACTCGGTGGTGCTCTGGCACATCGTTCTACCTTACTGTTGCAGCACTGCCTGACGAGTGACAAAGCCACGACTTTACTGATTACTATCCATACATATCTGATAGATGAATGATGGTTTCCGATGTGGTACCATAAACTGCACTCGATTTGTTGCTGTAGTGCTTTTTCATCTTTTAGGATTACTTCTAAATCGTTTCCCAATGGTGCGAATACTTCTTCAGCACTAAAGTGATTTGATTTCAAAACGGTGACGTTAGTGATCCGAATTGGAGCTGCATAAGTACTTCTAACTGCAATGTATATTTGTCGGTGAGGTACTATCGTATACCTTGAAGTCATTATCTCACACTCCTGATCGATTTGAATGATACCGTTGGTTTACTGTCAATTCTGATCTCGTCCGAGACGACAATTCCGACACGAACATCCATGTTAATCGTTGCCATATTGTGAATTTTGTACTGCTTGATTGAATAAAATAGCTCGACATGAGGTTCAGAAGCTATGGGAAATGGAAAAATATTGTTGATTACTCGAGTTGGTTGCAGCACTCCTGGTTTTCTTAACGTTACTACTAGGGTTTTACCATCCATCTGTTCTTTCATGGATATCGATAATTATTTCTGAACTAATTTCCAACACTGAGTTATTTACCTATTTGTATATGGAGGTACGGCTAATGCCTACAAACTAAGAAATATCCTGGCGTCAATAAGACGTTCCGTGAATGCAGTTAATGTCGTGAAAGATGCTTCAATTTGGCACATTACTGCTGCCATGTCTTCATATGTTTTGGTTCCAATTATTCATCTCAGACAATATTTCATTTGATTTTATTCCAACCTGCCAAAATCCACCGAAGTGTGGAACGGGTGGCGGAATAAAATGCCAAGCTGTACCGAAATTTATAAGGTTCACAACTACGTCATCACTTTTTACTATCATTTGTACTTGTTTTTCTACTTTCTTGGAAGCGTCAATAAAATTCGTTCCATTTTCGCCATATATATATATATATATATATATATATATATATGTTGCACATTTCTTTCTTTCTTTCTTAATTCTTCTTTAAAGTCGGCCTATTTTCACCCATTGGGTCTATCACCGATCCACATTTCCTCGTCGTGCCGTCATTCTTTTAAATGTTGCTAAGAACGTGTCTGAGGTCATGTCGCTGACTACTTCTAAATGTACTGCTTTTGTTGCTAATCATACAAAAATTGCTATGTATATGTTTTGAATCCTCGCCCTTTTATTGTTTTTATTTTGACTGCATAATCCGTCCCTGTGTGAATAAACGGCGATGACTTATGACGTAGCTTAAACGACGTAGCTCATACTTTTCCCTTGTTGGTGTGGCAAGATCAGGATCAGCTTCTTCATATTGTAAATTGTAGGTAAAGGGATGTTACTGAGGTCCACAATTAACTTATATCTTAATCCTTTGACATGCAGGTTACTTTAATACTTTGTACTTAAAACAATAATTTTAACTTATAATCACTTATTTTTTACTCGAATTATTATTCTACAACAGACATTCGCGTGATATTCGGCGTGTAAGCCGTATCTAGATGATTGTTTTACGTGCACCTCGTGGAGGTACGTTCGACGCCTAGATACAGAACTTTCGCGCGCGAAACGCGTGCAGTAAGCTGGCACCGTTGCTGCATCTAGTAGTCACGCGCCAGTTGCAGCGACTGGACGTATTTGATACGCGCGACTTGAGACTTTGTCTTCCTTGAGATTTATTGTGTTTCTAAGTCCCAGCCCCCCCCCCCTGGAAATTTTTGCAAGATGAGTGAGTGTCATAATAAATAAAATGTGGATAAGCTTGAAAAAGAAAGGACTGACCAACAGGTATTCGAAGAAGTTATGAACTTTAAAGTGATCGTCGCTAGAGAATTTGAAGAACAAACTAATTAAAAAAATATGGATGTGGCTGAGGTGAATATTTGTCTTTGATGAAATAATATGAAGCAAGACAAATGTGCTAGTTCCACAAGGACGTCATTCCGTGGACCAAAAACAAGTAGGTGTGAAGAGTTAAAATTCTTACTGAATTTTGTATCAGAAAAATGAAATGAGGTATTACAAATTTCGCGTGACGTGATCACATAAAAGCATTGGAAGTTGCTAATGGTTTGCGCATCCAATAACTAAATTCAGCGCAAGTATGGGTTGGTATAGATGAATGATGAAGAGGAACGATCTGTCTCTACGGCAGCTTCGGAAAATACCCTCAGCTATATTGGATCAAACACTAGTTTTTTTTGAAATGTTTTCAAACCTTCCAGACAATAGCAAAGGTAAAAAATCTATGTTGTTCAAATTAGCTGCTAAGGAGAAGTTGACAATTACTGTTATGCCTGATGCTAACGTAGATTCACGGGAACTTCCTCCATTTGTGATATTATAACGAAAAACTCTGCCAAAAGAAAAGAAGCCGCCTGAATTGATTGTTCGTGTTCAAGAAAATGGATGGAGGACAAAGGAACTAATACTATACTGATTAAAATGTTATATGGGGACAACATCAACAAACGACACTATCAACAAATGATAACTGATTGTTCTTTACAAACCATTCTATAAAATGCTTGCAATGAAATTGTTGTAACTCCCTTTCACAGCAATAACAGCGCCGTTTTTGTAAATTGTTTTTCTTAACGTTCCTCAACAGTATTCTCAAAAAATATTTTTAGATCTAAAGCTAATCTCTGCTTTGTATTTCTGCGCCTCATCTGGAAAGTGTGGATCTTCTCATCAATGATACTGATAGCTCTATTAGAAACACTCTTCTGTGTTTTTGTGGATCGTTAATGTTTTCAGAAGCTGAGAAAATATAACCATCGGCTTCTTCTTTTTTCTTTGGTTCTATAATCCATTAAGAACCCGGGCCTTATCTACTACAGATTTTCGCTAGTCGTCTCTCCTGGTAGCTAATTGTCTCCAGTTTCGGACTACTAGCATGTGAAGTCCTCCTCCACGTCATTCACGACCTAGAGCATTATAGAGGTCTTCCAGTTCTTTATTGGTTCTTATTCGCTACTCACTGTTCTCGTGTACAGCACCAAAAGTCTTGCGAAGGACGTTCTTCTCCCAGGCGTACAGTAGGTTCTCCCGTTTTCCCTGAGAGTCCCGGTTTCTGAGACATACAAGACCGACCCCTGCGTTGATAATAGATTTATACACCAAAAGTTTAAATTTTTTATAGACAAGGGAAAATTTTAGTCGATGGTTATCATTCAATGGTTATCAAAGGGTCTGATAACCATTAAATGTGTCAGTGATCCACCATCTCATTGAGTTCCTAGTATTTATGATATAATTCTTCTCCGCGTTGATGTGCATCCCCATTTTCTAAATATCGTTCGCGAGAGCTTGTAGGTTCTCCTTTTAGGTGTCTGGTGTGTGTGGCTAACATAGCAATGTCGTCAGCGAAGGTGAGACTCTGGGTTGATCTATACAATATTGTGTCTCCCGGGTTTGTTGGTAATTTCCTCATGCCGGATTCCAAGGTGATGTTAAACAGGGTACCTGATAATCAGTCCGTTTGTTTGAGGCCATTACAGATATCAAATTTCTCGGAAAGCTTCCCATATACTGTAACTCTTAGTTTGGAGCAACGTTACTCGTACGAGTCGGCTCAGTTTCAGTGGTGTACGAAATTCCTGTATCGCGCGGTACAGGTGCTGGCATGACACACTGTCGTATGCGATTTCAAAATCGACATACGGCTGGTGGATCGTTACGTTATATTCATAACACTTCACCAGAATCTGCTTTAGAGAAATCATCTGATCGGTCGTCGACGTTCCAGGTTTAAACCCATTTTGGTATTCACCGATAGAAGCTTCTGTGTAAGCCTTCTCGTTGAGGATGTTATACCTTACTTTGAGCAACGATATCCCTTTATGTTTCCGCAATTTTTCTTAGAGCCTTCTGTATAGGTACAAAAACTGACATATCCATTCCACTGGCATTTTCTCTCTTGACCAAATATTTTTAATAAAGTTGTGCATTTCATCGGTGAGTTTCGCTCCTCCATATTTGAACAGTTCTGCCGGGAGCCGGTCTTCTCCTGCGGCGCGATGGTGGGTTGTTTTCTTTATGGCCAATTCTAACTCGTTCCAAGTAGGCTCTGAACCGTTCCCGTGTATGACGTCCTCCATTTCGAAAGGTTGAGTGTCTTGAATGTTTATATTAGCATTCAGTAGCTCACTAAAGTACCCTCTCTATCTTTTCAGGACACCATCTGGATCTTCAAATAGGTTACCTCCAGCGTCGCGGCACAGAGGTGTGTGGTTCCCACCATTTTTTCACATCCTTGAGTCCATTGTAAAGTTTTCTCATCTCTTTGGTCTTGTCAGTTACTTAGAAAGAGAGGCTTAAGCCTCTTTTTCTCAAGCTCCCATTTTTTGTTTCTGCATAAGGCTTTAATCGCTCTTCTTATGCTGTTGTAATCTAGTCTGGTTGCGATTATGCCTCTTTACAATATTTTCCTCCTAGCCTCATTTCGTTCGCTCATGGCTCTCTGGTGGCCGTCCATCCGTCGATCCATCCGTTCCTCTTAGTTCCTCTTAGTCTTTTAACGACACCAATGGCCAACGGATAACTTGTGTACCAATTGTCACATGTCACACGTAATTTGTCACATGTCAAATTACGGTTTTTGCCTTTCCAATAGTTTTGATCTAAGTGATGGGTAATATCATTTGGTGTATTTGATTTGATGTATAGCCCTTCTGATTATATAGATAACATAGTACAAACGCTTTTAAACCATACGTCGCAGGCTTCTTTAGAATATGTTGAAGAAAACTGCATCGCCCTCTAAAAGGTATCAACATTTCATCTATTGTCACCTCTTCTCCTAAACAATACTTCCTGCTGCAGTTTTGCACAAAAAGATCCAGTGTAAATTAAATAATAGCAAGTTGATCAACTGCTTTATGGTCAACTCTAGTATTTTTGAAGTCAAATCTTAGAGCAGCATGGAAAAGTAAAAACCGATAAGCACTGACTCAAGCAAGATCTAAATATTTTTGACCCTCTGGTTCACAATTCAAGTAAGTATTTGTAGTTTTGCTTCTTAATTCCTTTAATAATTAATCACCTTATAAATGCTGATTTTCTCTCATCGACGTCAACAACGCCCATCAACAACGGTTATAATTAATTAGTATCTTTGCAACTTGTAAATTTGTACATTCAACTATATTTTCAGTGATGTCATTACCAAAGATTTTTTCGAAAACACTTATATTTTTGGCACGGGAAGTATGTTTTCTAGAGATTTTGCTGCATTTGCTCACTACTGGGTTATTATGCCAATTAGATTTTTCGTCATTCCATAAGTCCTCACTCGCTTTATCGAGTTCTGAGCTGTAAATTCTCAACTCTTACTCGGTGTCATTCAGTTCAATTTTCGATCCCGTGTTATGATAGCTCTTATCTATAACTTCTTCTCTTCATGAAGTATTTGATTCTTTCTCAACTTTTTAAGGTTCCTTTTTTTAGGTTCCTTTTCTCTGGGTCTCTAAGCGGTACACGATCTCTGCCCAATAAATATTTTTGTCATCGTATTTTGATGAAAAGTATATATTATCATACCCAAAACATTAAATAAATAAAAAATATTTTCTTTACATTGGATCATTAACCTGAATTATAATATGTTTACAAAAGCAACAAGAGTAATAAAATAGAAATCATGTAATGGATATATGTAAATTCTAAACACTTCAGGATCAATGTTATGGCATTTGCATAGAAAACATGGTCTCTTAACGTTTAAAATACATTTCGAAATATTATTTCAATACTTTTAAAGTTTCGGCGACGGGAAGGTATACAACAATAGAAAATAAATTATTTTTGAAATAAAACAAGCTGGAATACGAATAAGCTACAACAAGCGACACAAGAAGGCTTCTGAACGATGGAAAACAGGTGCGACTCCCACGGTATTAAATGTAGCAACTTATATCGTTAGTTAAGAGTAAATCAAGGTCCATACACGATCGAATATGTAGAAATTATTTTAAATGGATGGTATCGATTAAAAACAATATTTTAGATATTTAAATATTTTATTAATCAATATTAAAAACAATATTTTGTTAACTGCGATTTCTAAAACTAGAATCGAACTCTAAACGTTTGTATGGTTTTTTTTTCCCGTTAGTAGGAATCAGCTAGTAGTGTATTAAAATTACATTTATGATTGAAGGTAGACTCACATTCTAAACATTTGTATGCTTTCTTTCCAGTATGAATAAGCTTGTGGATATTTAGATTGTATTTCCGTTTTAAACTAGAATCGTATTCTAAACATTTGTATGGCTTTTGTCAGTATGAATAAACCTGTGAATATTTAAATCAGATTTTCGTGTAAAACTAGAATCGCATTCTAAACATTTGCATGGTTTCTTGTCAGCATGAATAAACTTGTGTCTATTTAAATGCTATTTCTGTATAAAACTAAAATCGCATTCTAAGCATATGGTTTTTTGCAGTTTGATTAAGTGTGTGGATATTTCACTGCGATTCTTATCTTTCATACTGCATCCTCATCTTAATTACTCCCTCAAACCCCACTCATCTCTTTTCTATTTATAGCTTTTATTATACTTACTATTTCTTATTCTTTCATACCTCTCCTGTTTATCTACATCATTTGTTCTTTCTTCCACTTAATTAATTATGCCTCTCTCATTCCTAGTTCTATCGTACCATTTATTCAAGACCACCCTGCCCTTTTTAGAACTTTTTTCTCCTCAGAAATGAATCATTCCTACATCAGACCTTTTTTATTTCTCAGTCAGTCCTGCTAGATCTGTCACCCTCATTCATAACTACGTATCTCTCAATTTTTTTATTATTATTTTTTTAACGTCCACTTTGCTGTACTTCAGTCTTTGACTATGGTACATTTACATCCGCTGGACTGCTTCATATAGATGAAACGTAGTAGTTTAGTGATCATGAAAGTTCCGCACTGGTGATCATCTGCGCACTTCCGCGATTTGTATGAAGTCTTTTACCTTTAGTACATCCCTTATCTCTCTGTTTCGGAGCTACCACGGCCCGCCTACACATTTCCGTACTAACATGTTCTTTGTTATTGTGATTCTCTTCTGCGTTTTTGAGTCTGCGAATGACCACAGCTCTTGACCCCAGCATAGAATTGGTTCTAATATTGAGTGTAAAATGCTCAGCCGATTTAGTTTCAACATAGAATCCAAGAAAGAAATCAACGACACATTGGAGAACGTCGGAAATTCAAAGTGCTTTGAAATAGTGTCAAACGAATGCGCCGGTAATTAATAGATGAGGCCTCAACATTGACGAAAAGAACAAGCTAAAAGAATGCTGGAAAGCTAAAAATAAATGGACCCAGACGAAAAATCCAGAGCTCAGATATTTATACAGACGTCTGCAAAGAGAAGAAAAAGTGTTAGTTGAAAAGAAAAAACAAGAAAGCTGGAAAGACCACATTGAAGAGGCTAACGAAGAAAAGGGAAATTTCTGAAAATTTCTAAAAACGATAGGAGGATGAGGAAACAGCAAGGCTTCCATAAAAACGGAGAAAGGTCTAGTGTACACAGAGGAACAAAAACCTGAGGTACTAGTGAATCATCTGGAGGAGCAATTTACAAAGAGAGATCCGACAGATCAGGAAACAGAAATGACAGTGACGTAGGCAAACCGTCAAGCAAAAAGGTGACGGTCTACCGTACAAGTGGATCCAACCAGTGCATAGTGCAATAAAGAGATTAAATCCCAGGAAGGCCATGGGAGATAATGGGATCCCTAACAAACAACGCTATCCAATTGTTACCAGCAAGCATAGTGACTTTTCTCAACACACATCACCATGTTCCAGGTAGGTGGAAGAAAGCAATCATAACACAAAGACAAAGATCCATCTGATCCTAAGAATAGAAGACCAATTTCTCTCCTAAATAGAATGGCAAAAATAATGGAAAGAATATTATTAGACAAATTGGAGATTTGGTCAGAAAATAAAGAACTCATTTCGGTTAATCAATTTAGATTTAGGAGCAAGTTGGCGGTTATCCAGCAGACAGCCATATTGGATGGACTAATAAGAAATCCCGCAAAGAGGAAAAGCAACGCCAGCAAGAAGTATGCGCTTTTCTCGACGTAGAAAAGGCATAAAATTGGTGCGAAGGGCTAATCTGCAAGGGCCGAAAATGAAGGGCTAGGAATAGATGTGGTGGGCACAATTCAGTCAATTCTTACAAGAAGAGAGTTTAGCGTTAAAGTCAACAACATTTTCTCTAGGTGGAGGACAGGAGCAGTAGGGCTTCCACAAGGCTTGCCACTAAGCCCCATACTGTATAACCTGTAGACGGACGATTTGACTAACAAGTATAGGAGAAAAAAAGACCATGAGTTTGCAAATTATGTTGCAGTATTTGCTAAAAGTGACGAGGCCTACGTAGCGCCGAGCAGACTCGAGTGAGCGTTGCAAAAAGTCGAAAAATATTGCCAAAAATAGAAGATTCGACTAAATAATTGCAAATGGGAAGCAGTGTAGTTTGGAAAGAAAAAACACAAATTTTAAGCAATAAAATTCGGCCCGTCATGAATAAAATTCAGAGGAAAACCAACTACTTGGGCTGCACTTTTGATAAGCAGCTTAACTATAAACAGCACATAAAGGGGAGAGCGGGATACGGGAAATGGTTAACATACTGCGGACAGTGCTAAGGGAAAGAAGTGGTCTTTTGGAATTTCAACCACCCAGCATTTACACCTGGCACATTCCTGCAATACAATCTCATAATGTGTCGATCTCTCCGCTCCTATGATTCTCTTGGACATCCTATTTCCAATTTTTTCATTTCCTCTCTTTCATATACCGCCGAAACTTCAGCCCATATTTCATTATATTTGAACACAGAGGCATATATAATATTCATCCTCATTATTATCGATTTTCCATATTTCCGTTCCCATGCGCACATCATTCATGAAATGAAATGAAATGAAAAGCAAAAGAGGGAAACAAAGCGAATAAAATTTCTGCTCCAGTGGATACAGAGAGAGAGAGAGATACTGGAAAAATAATTTAAGCAATAAACTTATTAATAAATACAAAACTGATGCAAAGATGCATCAAACTGTCGGAACTCAGTCCGCAATATATCAGCAAATGCCGACATGCGGATATAAAAGGCGAAAGTAAGTAAACAGATGTCCAGAATTTATCAGAAGTATCTTAGATTTTGATTAAGTTCACTATTATGTTCCTCATGGGTATTTTTACTTTTATTGTCGTTCGTTTTTGTGAACATTATGGCTGATGTACAAATGTGAGTACTAATTTTATTTATACTGAGACAATTGGTTTGAGAATTATTCTAGTAAAAAGACTACTGTATTTTCCCAGTTTGCTTCTCTTTCCCTTAGTCGCGCAAGTGTTTTACTCTCGTCCGCCTATAATGTGACTCCTGTGTTTCCAATAGAATAAATCTCGATATCCCTTCTATTTAAAATATTTAAAGATTTCTACAATAACTGATCATATGGGTTGGTATCGTCCTTTCATGACACGACTACATTAATTGTTTAATTAATTAGTTAGATTAAGCAGGTCGTCGAAATTTTTTTAACAAATATGAGAGACTCACAATTTAGAAAAAATGTCGAAGAACCGCGGGTTGATGCCATGTGTATTGCCATGGAGAGTTAGTGTGTATTCAGCGACGCACATACAATGATGTTCTGAAAAACAAGGGTGTTGAAAAAGCTTAATACCTTATAGCAGAAATTGCCATCCATCCACGGTTCATCGACATTTTTTCAGATTTGTTTGTCTCATATTTGTTACACATTTTTCGAAGACGACCTGCTTAATTTTTCTACAATAGAATCCCAAGAAGTGAATACCTCTAGTATCCTTCGGCGCTATAATATATTTTTCCTAATTGTCATGAAAACACCGTAGTTTCACACTTAATTAAACGATTATTGTTAACATAAAGCAAAACTTTAATTGCGTTATACAACAAAAATACTCTTTTATTTATTTTAATTAATAATTATTATGATTAATAAATCATTGCTACGTTAGCTTTTCTATTTCAATAACTTGACCCTACTTTAAGAACTCAAATGAGTTTTTTGCGTCATGCTATAGTATATATTATTACTTGATCTTGTTCTCCAGTACGCCACTGCGACTGTATCTATATCACCTGCTATTAATTTCAGTTTCACCATATTTTAGAGATGAAACAAGTTTGCTGTGCATGCAACAGCGTTTACCGTGCCCCATGGTGCCTTCACCGTGCATAATAAATAAATAAAAAATTAACGCAAAACTTAATATTCCCAAAGGAACGGATTAATCCAATCAATTCAACGATCAATAAATTTTATATTGTATAAATTTCTGATTCGTTCATATATTCAAAAAGACAGTTTTGTTTATTTGCATACATTAGTGAATAAGCTTAATACCGAAAATAGCGTCTTCATAAAATTCATCAGCGGCATAGTTTTGCTTTCAAGTCTCAATAGGCTATAATCGTACAAGCGTAGGCATACGCGGTTCTTGCTGTTCTTAAACAGCAAGAACCGCAAAATTTAAATCGTGTAAATTTTGTAAGTGCAAAATTTAAATCGTGTAATTTACATACTTTTTACCAAGAATGTAACAAACCAGAATATGCAGATCCTGTAATGAAGAAAAATAAAAACTAAGAGTAGTACGGAATCTGTATTACTTTCTGTAATACAGATTCCGAAATTTGTATCCGATTCACGTGTTCGTTTCTTGTTAATAAATATATGTTTATTTTTTCAAAAAAATATTTAGTACACATAAATTAAAGTAGAACTGTCATTAAACAATATGATATTGTCCCGAATCCATTTTTAAGGGTAACGGAGTTAGGGTATTTACTCAGATAAACTAGGGGAACCACAAATCATCCGAGATTATATTACAGAAAATATTCTAAATTTATAAAATATTATCACGTAATGTGAAATAGAGAATAGAAATAAAACAAATTCAGTTAGTTGGGAACCGTGTAATGTCGAAAGGAATGTGAAAAATAAATAAATTTAACAATCACTTAAAACAGATGTAACAAGCCTTGTATATCAAATACAAAATTATGTATATTGTTATCTAATATGTTGTTTTAGAGACAATATTCTCAAAAAAGTCGAATAGATTTTATAAACTTCTAACAAATATCAAAATACAATGTAGAAATTGAATTTAACTGACAATTCGTCAGGCAAATCAAAATGTAGTTTCAACAATCGAATAATAAAATTATTATTGTTATGGAAAAGTCATTCATTGTATTTAGATGCCTGACATTTACGTCTGATAATTTTATAACTATGTATAAAGTTTACAATAAGAGTTATCAACATAATTATTACCTTCATTGAGAATGAATAATATGAAATGTCTAAGTAAAAACTATATCAAATATCTATTGAATAATGATCAACAGAAAATAGTTTAAAAAAAAATTGTATTGTATAAATTCAGACTAATCTTACATTTTTGTATCAAGCAAGTGGCAAGTGATGCGTGGAGAGGAAAGTGTCACGTAATGTAAAATAGAGAATAGAAATAAAACAAATTCAGTTAGTTGGGAACCGTGTAGTGTGCAAAGGAATACGAAAAAACAAAGAAATTTAAATATCGCTTGCAATCTTATATCTTAAACTCACTTATAGCAAGCAATTACATTAGAAGTTTTTTTAGCTAGATACTTTGATTCAGGATATTGGAATGTCTAGCTTAAATTAACTTCTTTTAAATTGTCGTTAATTATGTATTCCCGTGTACCATGACTTTTATTTTAAATATTAAATAATTAATTTAGCTCTACATTTGAGCACCCCCAGTCACCACCCAATTAGGGTGTGACAATATAATTAATATAAAAAATAATGATTATATATTGCCAAAAAATAACTAACTCTGTGCGTACCGAATTTTAAATAATCTATACAAGAAAAGTCCCGAAATGTTCCGTTATTTGGGCCCTCCTAGAGTAGAGCTGCAAAATAGTATAACCGTGAACTTGTCCCTATTGGAATTGAATGCAGACGCTTTCGGGTGAACGCCTGCTTTCGGATTCTAAGAACTAATACGTTTTTCTCGAATGTAATAGAACTTTACTGCAGTTTGAATTTATTAAATTATAATTTATGGACTAAGATAATCTGCTTGCATCCAGATTATTTTTAACTCAAAACTTTAAACTTTTGGTACGTGCTATATCTCCAGTCTTCAATTAAAATGATGCCCAAATCAGTTCCATGTCAGTGACACACATATATAAGCTATTTCAGTGTGATTGAGAAAGACTATGCAACTGCTCTCGAAAATATTAAACTGGTAGAACAGGATAACCTAGCTAGCATATGCAAATAGAATTGCTTATGCTAGAATTGCTTGAAGCAGAGATAAAAGGCGATAAAATCAGTAAAAGACGTAAAACTAGGAACAATTCAGAACAACCTTAAACAAACCAGAATCAGAACACTCCAGAGCGAAGCCAAGTTCGCTCTCAAACTAATAACACAACCGTTAATACTGAAATATCGATATCTAATCTATTCGGTCTTCTCAGTGATGACTACGATTCTGACGTATTCCAAATGGAAACGGATAACAAAAGTAACGAAACTCAAAATACAGTCAACGTAGGCAAGACACCAGAAACATACACAAAATTACCTCCAATTATTCTACGCAAAACAGACACATGGACTAACATTGCTACTGAATTGTCCAAATTAAAATTGAACTTCTCGAAAGCAATATTAATTTTCAATTGAATTAAAATTCACCCAGTATCCTCTAGCGACTATCGATGTATCACCAAACATGGACTAACATTGCTACTGAATTATCCAAATGAAAGTTGAATTTCTCTAAAGCGATATTAATTTCCAATGGAATTAAAATTCATCCAGTATCCTCTAGCGACTATCAAGGTATCACCAAACTCTTTGACACAGACAAAATCGAATATTACACTTACCAGTTAAAAGAAGATAAACTTCTCAAAGTCGTAATTTGCGGTAATCCAAGCCCAGTCGATTCAAAAGAAATCAAAGAAAACTTAACATCTCAATGTTGTTGCATTGAACAAATCGTAAGACTATCTAGGAAAGCAAATGGGAAAAAGCGCCTCTTCCCTTAATTTTAATCAAAGTTGACAGGCAACAAAATCACACATATATGACATTAAATCAATATGCAATCTAGTGGTGACACTTGAACCATTAAAATCTCAATCAGTAATAGGCCAATGTCATCGATGCCAACTTTTTGAAAGAGACACCTGCAAAAAGAAAGTCACACCTGCAGAATGGGCAAAGGAGCTTACCCCAAAAACATAAATAAAGAAATAAAATCGAATACAAATCCTAGCGTATCATGTGCTAATGCGGTGTAAAGTAAAAACGCGACAGAAAACCCGAATGAAAGTTAGAGAGCAACTTATACTAAGAACATCATACCCAAAGAAACGCCAGCGTATAAAAAAAATACGCAAACATGCTTAAAATGATGGGAGACGAAATTATCTTCTTCTTGTACAGCCTATTTATATCCACTGCTGGATGTAGGCTTCCCCTTTTCTTCTCCATTCTTCCCGATCAATTGCCACTTGTTGCCACGT